>JAJJWW010013115.1:0-13504 GCA_023531295.1 Papaver armeniacum | reverse complement strand
AGCGGTATGATGGTTTATTGGTAGGCCTCGAAGATGTATATATTTATGGCCTCTGGTGATAACACCAAGTGCAGCGTCTATTGGAGGCGGCCAGTGCAGGTCGATCCACTTGAGAGGCCGAGGTGTGCTTTGAATGATCTATGGCTATGCTATTTGGTTCTTAGTGTGACGAGTAACAAGGTTGTTTTGCCGAAACGGCTAAGATTGAAATGGAATAAACCTAAACTAAGGTATAACGGGGAAAACAAATGTGTCTTTGGGGTGGTCAAATTCACCCACTAAACCATGTTGTGTGTTTAACTATGTAGCTATTCTTGTCTGTGGCTGGATAAGGATAAGTTGTCAATTTTATCACATATCTAAAGGTTTCTCTAGTGACACTTCAATACATTAAGGTACTAACCCGAGCATTATTTATCTAATTAAGTATAACTAATCAAAAGGGAATTAGTGTTAAAAATGATAAGCAAGGCTGCAATACACTCCGGCCACGATTTGAGACCTAACTACAATGCATCCATGGCGTTGGTATGCCTTGTGAGAGAAAAGCATTGGGTATTTAGTATTGAAGCTATCTAATTCATTGTATCCTCGAGAACATTCAACAAGAGATTTCATACACGGTCATGGAATTAGGTTTCATCTCAAACCCTCACACTAGTTAAAACACAAATTAAACCTAAATATTTTCTGGCTAACTTGAGGGCATGAGTTCTATGACTTCGAGTTCTTCTATTTATACACAAACCCCAAACCTAGAAATTGATAAAACATAAATTAAAATGAGAAATAATCTCACACGCCTCACGACTCCCTCACAGATAAATGGATTTCTCCCCTGTCAATTTGTGCTCTGAGGCGCCATGCATCGGTTGTTGGCTAACCCTAGTCTTGTTTATCTTTAACTTAGCTTCTAGGGTTATGAGCTATTTTAAAGATAACCACAACAGGTCGGTGGAAAAAGGGTTTTGATGGAGTTGTTGGTAGCTATGGTGTCGAGTGGGGTGATGGTGACAGAGAAGAGAGATGGTGGTGATGGTGGTGGAAGAGAAGGATGGAGTTTTGCGGGCGGTGTGGAGAAACTGAGAAGATGAAGGAGAATGAGTATGGGTGATAGGGTATAGGGTATGGTGGCTTCGTTGTAGACCAGTGCTTGTTGATGGAAATGGTGGAGCGGGCGTCGATGGTGATGGAGATACGAAGCGGCCCGGGGAGGTAAGCGGTTTTGGAAGCGATGGTGTTGAGCGGGGCATGAAATGGATGTGGCCCAGGAGCGCAGTGTGATGCATTAGTGAGATCTGGTCGGAATGGCGGGTTCGGATCCGGGTCGTGGGTAGCTCTGGCCCCATGTCTTCCCTTGTTAGGTTGCAAGTGTGATTCGGCCTTGTGAGCTTGGGCTATGTCTGCTCCATAGATGCTTGACTCAGATTCTTACTGCTCTTTTTGCTCCTTAGTTTCTCAGAGCTTTATTTATTACCTAAAAACACAAAATTAAATTAATACAAATATTTATTCTTGAAAACAAGGAAAATACGAATGTGGGATAATATCGATTTATAAGCGCAAAGATGAGTAAAATGCCAATAAAGATGTATAAATATACACTTTATTTGGCACTCATCAAATACCCCCAAACACGAATTTTACTTGTCCTCAAGTGAAAACGAAATGAAAAATCCCTAACTATACCCACTGTCGCAGGTCTCTCGAATGCATTTAGCGTGTGCCTTTAAGCCTTTAAACACGTGGAGGTGTCCCACTAGTGGACAGTTGTAGTCTCGTGAAGGTTTACAGAGGTGTACCCTGACCTTCTCCAGCCCGGAGTGTAAAAAGAGTCTCAAGCCTCCAAGAAGCTGAGGACATAGGTTTACATGCTAATGTGAAGTTAGAACTATCGAAGAGCATTCTCATCATTAAGTCTTTGGCGAAGTAGCCATACCATATAGAAAGAATTCGGATTCGGTGTGATCATAAGTCTAAACCTTGCCTCACTAATAGGGTTTTATGATAATTGCACTCAAAAAGATCGCTTTTAGTCTCTCATGTGTCTGAGCATGAAGTAAAGAGAGAATCTGCACTGCGTTGTAGGTAAGAAGGATAACCTTAAGATAAAATGCAGGAGACTCCCGGAGTGTGGACAAAAAGAATCTTTTACAGTGATCTCTAAGAAGGAAAATCAGCCATTAGTCAAAGGGTGGAGTACTCACTCCCTTCTCTTACGTCGGCAATTAATATCACTCTCTCATGAGAAACCATAGAAGCGTCTTCCAATCTTCGGTCACCAGTCTTGGTCTTGACTATTGATGACGAAACACGAACTTCACAAAAACTTAATAATAATTTTTTTTTTTTTTTTTTTTTTTGGTTACAATAAAACGATAAACTCAATTTTTCACAAACTTCATTAATTCTCATCTTATTTCCTTTTCTTTGTTGCACATAAACCTTGGACTATATCAATTTTTTTCTTTGATATTACATTAACTAGGTTCTTGTGATGATGTGTTTCTATAGGTCTTACAGTTGAGAGAATGATGCTAACTACAAATCGGTATTTAGAGAGGAGTTTTCATCTTTAGGCGTCACCCTCATGATTGACAAAATTAGCACTCAAAAGATCAAAAGTAGTCTTTAAGAAAGTGGTGTGAAGTTGGGTAGCTCACCATTCACACCGAGGTGTGTGCAGTGACACACACTCCTAAAACTTTTCTAGAAAGTCACAAGTGAAGAGTCGGTTTCTCGCTTGATGTAAAATGGGTAGTCTCCACTATGAGTGATCACAATTCTACTCTAGAATATCTATGACACACCTAATTCGTACTCAGGGTATGGTTTAAATCCAACTACTTGCTCTAATCAACTAAAACCGATTGCGTTTTCGGTACTTCTAATTATTTATTGGATTCTCTGTACAAACATAGCTAAAAGCATGCTTAGTGACTCTAAAATCTCTAAAAGTTGGAGGTTTTTACAAAAGGATTTTGATTTTTTTTTTTTTTTTTTTTTTTTGAAAATAAAGGTGAAATAAAAAGACTAAAAACTCTAAGTAAATCACACCCCCAGACCTAAATCAAACATTGTCCTCGATGTGTCATGAATAGGAAAAAAATTAAACGAGTCACATACCATGAGAACTATCTTTGAAAAAGATAAAGGAAGAATTCTGGAATGTCGGCGGGAGCAAGGTTGAAGAACCGTTAAATCAATTTAAATCAATATTCTCAACGGAGATCATATAGGTTAGCATAATATATGTGCAAGAGACTCAGCCCGAATCAAGAAAAGAAAATTTAGCAAGTCCCTCACGGATATATACAATGAAAATTCACCCATAAAAACCCAACGGTCTAAAGTTTGAGGATCAACCCAAAAGACAATATGTACACACATTAACGGCCTTACACAAATATAATAGGAGGTACCGTAAGGCTAGATGTGAAGAGTTTCCCCAAACCTAAATTTGTGAGCAGGTGTGTTTGTAGGACAAAATCTTGCAATTTTAAAGGTACATCATGCAAGGTCTAACTCAAAATGAGTTTTGCTAATTACGATGGGACATACATATTCCAAGCGTGGCTCCTTAAGAGTGTTTATACTTTGATGCAAAATAGATCGAGAGGACTTGGGAAGCACAAAGTTCTAGGCTAAGTTAGGCATTTTGGAAGAGAGTTAGTTTTGCAATTTTGTGACAAACTACACAGGTTGGGTGAAGGAGTTTCAATTTGTGACTCGGAGAGGTTAGGTACATCTAGGTTGTTTTCATTTTTAAAATCATTTGTACCATCACACACTTTCCTAAAGTCAAGAGGGTAAATCATGTTCATTTCACGGGGATAATTGCACGGGTTCCACATCAATATCACATGCATGAATATCGGAAGAAGCATCATTCATAGGGTTCACGGGAGAGACACATGTCTCACGAACCTAAAAGATTATTACATTTTCAAAATACACATGCTCTTACATATTCTTATCATAAATACATCCTCATCATCATAGCAAAATCACTCTCATTCAAAATTGTAGTATTTTTAGTGTACTCATCTACCTGCAGAATTAGGTTCATATTGATATTAGTTTGCATGATTAAGACTAGAAACACTATTTTCAATCCCTGTCATTTTGTAACTCAATCGGAGTTCCTTTGAAGAATCATCTTGAGTTGCTCCATTGAAGGAAGTCTTCACTAGTGCCAGTATGCATTCCTCATATGGATAATCAGCTTTGTATGGTTGTACATGAGGTTCACTACAGAAGGAAATTCAGACATGTTGCTATATGGATGGTCATGCATTACATTCATTTCCAAAGCCTAGCATTTGGCTCACTGAGTGTATCATTATTTGATTTACAAGAGCTAGGGTTGGGGGTATAAAATTGTTCATCTCCCCCTTTGTGGTGAGATGATGCATGTTGTGCGGGTTGATTATGGTCAGATAATCATACAGACACTTCGTACATTGGATTATCATGGTTTTACTAGGCTGTCTAAAAGCATGCAAAATATAACGAAATCTCGGCCAGGGGGTGGGTCTAAGCCACCACATAAGGTGCAAGCATGCATTTCATAATGATCTAAAGTGATGTTAGGTATGAGAAATTTGTTCATTTCAGCTTTGTGGTGGATGATGTGTACATGATCCATAATGATTAGGGTATGTGAGATCGGGGCCACAGGAAGGCCCATATAATTCCCTAAAGTCACTATGGTATGTGTGGGGTGTTCATCCTGTGAGAAAGGTGCGTAAGCAAGCTCTCTAAGGATTTGTTTGAATCCCCGAGATCACGGACAAAATCCACGACATGATTTAGCTCTCAAATTAAACTCCATGATCTAATTTTGGTTTTGGTGGGATTGGTTTGGTTTATTGGGTTTCATTTGGTTTTGTTGGGTTTTGGTTTATTGGGATTTGATTTTGGTTGATTGGGATTGATTTGGTTTATTGGGATTATGTGTGGTTTGCGGCCCAAAGTGTTTGCAAAACTTAGGTTGAGTTAGCCAAGTGAAAGTGTTATTGACGAGTTAAATGGCCCAAATTGGTTGCACGGCCCGGCTAGTAGGTTTTAGCCTAAGCGACCCAGATAGTGCAGCCAAGTAGAGGTTCTAGCCTAGATGATAGTGCAGCCGAGAAATGAATTGAGTTGAGGTGAGTTTTGGTGTAAGCCCAAATGTTGAGTTGATCAGCCCGGCCGGTTGGGTTAGCCAGTGCATGATGGGCTTGGCGACCCGAGGTTGGGTTGAGTTGAGCTCGGGCTGGTGTAAGCCAGTGCTCGGTTTGATGAGGGCTCTGGTTATGCAAAGTGCAAGCCCGAGGATTTAATGAATGCACGAACCGTAGTTTATGCAAGGCCTAGTGGGTGTGCTGACTGACGAGAAGTAGCACCCGTTTGGTTCAAAAACTCAACCCGATGAAGTGCGAATCAAGAAAGTGACAGTTTGGTTTCTCGGCATTCACACTCCACAGGCTCACGCCACGCGACACGACATTAAGCCGGTTTGGTTCAAAAACTTGTTATGTGCTTAAAACACCACGAGCAACACAGAGAACCTGACATAGTTTGAAATGATGCCTTTGGTTTGAGTGCGGCTCACAACCCGACTCAAGATGGGCCGCTTCTGACCCGATTAGTGGTTTATTAAACCACGAGCTCACAGTACATGCCACGACCTGAAAACTCAATGTGCACGGCTTGGCACATGAATCTCGATCTACAGCCCAAAAAGTGCAATAATGACTTTGAGCTATGCAGCCAGGTCAGGCCAAAGCCTGAGAAAACATTCCGACACGGGACCCGGAGTCGGTCGGCTCGGGGTATGCAAGGAGTTATGCTCAGATATGGTCCATAGAAGCACTGATGCAAAATTATTTTAAATACTGGCCAGCTTCTGTTTAAATGTGTACTCCCTCTGTCCTCTATTCTATTTTTGTCGGTCCTAAAATATTTGGCGGCTCTGTTTAAAGTCATCTTTTTAGTCAAACTCTCAAATATATCCTTCAAACTTTTACAATTATAAAATTATTTTAAATATCACCAATCTAAATATTAAATGATATCTTTCTTAGAAGGAAACAAATCTACTAAATCAATCCATAAAGTATTTTATTTTTATCTTCTATTTAAATATTTCTATAAATATTATAATTACCAATGTATTTTCTTACATACTCCATATACTCCTTTTAATTTTAGTAATAACATAGCATTTAATAGACAGTTTTGTACACTCCTCCGGTCTCCTTAATATCTTGACTTAGTCAAAGCGGACTAATAATTTAGGACGGAGGGAGTATATAATGATAGTTAACCAAAGGCTAAATTTGTGAGGGACAAATATGTAAACCAACCACCTGATTTAACTCTGACTTTGAGGACCCCAGCGACTTAACTCTGACCCAAACAGATTCATGACCATTTTGTAAATACTTGGTAGCAGTATGATGGTTATTGGTAGGCCTCGAAGATGTATATATTTATGGCCTACGGTGATAGCATGAAGTGCAGCGTCTGTGGAGACGCGGCAGAGTCTGTCGATCCACGAGAGGCGAGGGGTGCTTTCAATGATCTATGGCTATGCTAAGCGGGATTTCTTAGTGTGTGTGAGTAACAAGGTTATTTTTCTTGGCTAAGATTGAGTGGAATAAACCTAAACTAAGGTATAACGGGAAAACAAATGTCTTTGGGGTGGTCAAATTCACCACTAAACCATGTTGTGTGTTTAACTATGTTGGCTATTCTTGTCCTGTGACAGATAAGGATAAGTTGTCAATTTTATCACATATCTAAAGGGTTTCTCTAGTGACACTTCAATACACAGCTAAGGGTACTAACCGGAGCATTAGTTATCTAATTAAGTATAACTAATCAAAGGAATTAGTGTTAAAAATAGAAGCAAGAACACTTGATACACTCAACACGATTGAGACCTAACTACAATGCATCCATGGCGTTGGTATGCCTTTGAGAGAAAAGCATTGGGTATTTAGTATTGAAGCTATCTAATTCATTGTATCCTCAAGAACATTCAACAAAGTTTCATACCACAGTCATGGAATTAGGGTTTCATCTCAAACCCTCACACTAAATTAAAACACAAAATTAAACCTAAATGACACTCTGGCTAACCCAGGCATGAGTTCTATGAACTCAGTTCTTCTATTTATACACAAAACCCCAAACCCTAGAAATTGATAAAACATAAATTAAATGAGAAATAATCTCACCCACGCCTCGACTCCCTACGAATCGCGTCGTTCTCCCTGTCAATTTGTGCTACGAGACGCCATGCATCGGTTGTTGGCTAACCCTAGTCTTGTTTATCTTTAACTTAGCTTCTAGGGTTATGGAAGGCTATTTTAAAGATAACCACGACTTGGTGCGGTGGAAAAAGGTCTGCTTGATGGAGTTGTTGGTAGCTATGGTGTCGGTGGGGGTGATGGTGACGAGAAGAGAGATGGTGGTGATGGTGGCGGAAGAGAGGGATGGGTTTTGCAGGGCGGTGTGGAGAGGCGGGAGAAGATGAAGGAGAGAATGAGTATGGGTCGATAGGGTATAGGGTATGGTGGCTTCGTTGTGAAGCGAGGTGCTTATTGATAGAAATGGTGGAGCGGCGTCGGATGGGCGTGGAGATCTGAACAGCTCGGGGAGGTAGCGGTTTTGGAGCGATCGGGTGTTGAGCGGGGCATCGAGAAAATGGATGTGAGCGAAGGAGGCGTAGTGTGATGCATTAGTGTGAGATCTCAACGGCTCGGAATGAGGCGGGTTCGGATCCGGGTCGTGGGTAGCTCTGGCCCCATGTCTTCCTTATTGGGTTGCAAGCGGATTCGCGCGGGCTTGGGCTATCTGCTCCATAGATGCTTGACTCAATTCTTCTTGCTCTTTTGCTCCTTAGTTTCTCAAGCTTTATTTATTACTAAAAACACAAAATTAATTAATACAAATATTTATTCTTGAAAACAAGGAAAATACAGAATATGGGATAATATCTGATTTATAAGCGCAAAAGATGAGTAAAATGCCAATAAAAAGATGTATAAATATGCACTATTTGGCACTCATCAGTTATGTAAATCGGGTCTTTAATGCTGGGATCATTTCTTATATTATTAGGGTTTTATTTGTTAATCATGTCATTTAGATATCTCTTGGAATCCCTTGTGCCCAATCCTTAGAAGTTCCAATCCAGGAAAGTGAAAATTTCCAGAAATAGGAGACATGCATGGGATACTTAGAGATAATTCTTCTAGCAACATGGTCATAGTGACGTAAGATATTCTTAAAGAGATTGTAAAGTAATATTGATAGATGGGCTATGTATGAAAAAAAATTAAGCATATAGATAGATTATCTTGTAAACGGTAAAAGATTAGGAATCTTTACCATATTTTAGGTTGGAGAGCTTTCCAAGGTACCATTAGCCAAACTTTGGTCAGTTGTCAATTGTCGGTCTTTGGTGATATCATCCAAGTCTTTGTATCTTTTTAGGGTTTCAAAAACATTCTGATTCTTGGGATTCTTCCTTTTAGAGTTAGAGGAGCTAGTTACCAATGCTGAAAAATATATCATTGCAATTCTTGAAAACGTGAGCCTTTTTCGTGGCCTCCCAAGCTTCCTTCTTTTTCTTAGAGATTTTAACATCCATTTTAGCCTTAATTTGGAATTAACTGAGAAAGGATTTTGTAGGGATGAAACATGAAAGATAATGTATTTATAAATTAGAATTTGGTTCGGGAAGTAGCATCATGGCCTTGATTTACAGAGTTTCTTTTTGTACGTACCTAGGAATTTTTTAGCAAGGTAATTTTCTTGTTTCTAATCTGACCCAACCAATAATATCGGGGCATTGGGTAGTTTCTTTATCGCGAACTAGAAGGGATAGCAAAAATATGACGAGTATTTGTGGAATCAACAAGGTTGGCTATGGAATTTTCTAGTTGATCTTATTTGAGCGTTTCATCTTTGGCTTCATTTCATGCAACATCGGCATCGAGTAAGATTTATGAATTGATATTTCTCAGCGATAATTGGGTGGTGTAGATGGGCGGCTTGGAGAGTGGGATTTGGGTGTCTTTGAATGTTGGAATAATACAAAGTTTGTTTGGTTGATCAAGGATTCCATAAACTTTGCACAAAACTTTATGCCATTCAACATAACCAAATTCCGATAAGAGATGGTAGTAGTTTCAAAGGCTTGATTCCAAATTTAAAGTCTAGTGAAATTCATGTTGAGCTTAAAATCCGTGTTCATACCATTACATATCTCTTCCATATGGTTTTTAGCGTCACGGTATACTCAGTGATTTAGGGATACCTCGTGTCGGGGATGATATGTTTGGGTATCCTTTGATGAGAATCCATGCATGACTTTTGTGAAAATCTCATAATCAATGGATCGGGTCCCCGAGCGGGGAACCTCAGCTAAGGACCGTTAGCTTCTCAAAAACACCTCTAGTTCCTCCATGTCCTGAGAGTGATGTAATCCTCTTCCATGGGTAAATCACGAGTGTAAAAATTTCTTCTTCTATTCCGGTCTCTACCTAAATTTTACTCATTTCCCACTTAGTATTGATAAATTTACAGGACTCTATATGTTTCAAAGCAAATATATCTACAAGGATTTTGAAAATAAAGCACCATTTCCACCCAACTCATGGTCGATCTGGATGTTGTTAGGGTGTTAGGAACAACTTTGGGAAAAGATCATCAAGCATTTTTAAAGCGTATTTCATCTTATCAACCAAGATATCAATATTGTTTGGGTTAGGGTTGGATAAGATTCCATATGATGATGAATAATAAGGAGGGTAAGGTTTTTGTGTTGGTACTGAATGAAGACTAAGATGATCAAAGAAGGAAAAATAGTAATCACTTTAATTTGAATTGTAGTCACGCATGAATGTTTGCACATCTGAGTGAACAAATAATAATAATGTAATTTTTGGTTATCGGAGCTTCTAGTGAATGACCTCCAAGTAGAGATTCTCCGGATGTTGGTCAGATGAAAGTTCAAGTTCACATGGAGAGACTTTGACAAAGTGTACGAGCTTCGTCTTTAAGTAGCTAACGGTAACTTGTTTTTGAACCTGGATGGCACCACCGGGAGACTAACATGTATAACTATATTAAGTGTGAACAAGTAATGAATGGAATTGAGTACCTGATAGGTGTAGAATACACCGTATTTAATATCTAGTATTTATGCTTTCTTTGCGAGTTTTCTTGTAAATTATGTATCTTATGTTTACTTTTGAGTTTATTAGGAGCAATGGAGTCATTTGGAGCAAAAGAAGTGGAAATAGCTACAAGGTTAGGGGGCAACTCTTTTGGGAGGAGTACTAGTAGCCGGCCCATTTTGAGGATAAGGGGCAACCATCGACGGATCAATAAGTCCCCGAGACTATAATTCGCTAAAGGGGCACCTTTTTACCTTCTACTTCTTAAAGGTACGGGAGCGAGATTCGAGGTTCTCGGAGTTCCATCCAACTCAATCCACCTCTGCATCCAAGTACCCACTTTATGCAAACCATGGTGAAGAAGATGCTAAATTGTCATTTCATAGTCGAGGAGATTTCGAAAGGCTAAGGCGAGGAGCAGTTTAGAAATTTTGAAGCTTGGGGAAGAGTTCGATTTAGAATCTCACTTGCCAGTTTATATTGACAATATCGGCGAGAAAAGAGATTAAAGTGGTTTCTCGAGTTCATGGGTTCACAAGCATTGGGTTCTCTTTGATTTGTAAATGGCGGTTGAGAAGAAGTTTATGGATAGAATTTTGGGATTTGGTTTGAAACATGGAAGAAGCTAAACTACGATATTGAGTTAGCACTTATTTTGTGAATATTTATGAATGTCTCTTAGATTATGTTTTGTTTGTTGTGATTGAATTATTAGTACGGGGAAGGAGATGTGGAATGATTAAGAATCACCCGGCCAAGTTCAGTGTGAATCGCGACCGGCATACAAAGTGGTTGTAGAAAAGCCTCGAGTGATGGAGTTGTTCTTGTGGAAGATTACAAAGGAGAAGAACAAGGTCTGTCTTGATGGATGAAAGAGAAAGCAGTTGCATTGGGTTCGAGATGCGAGTGCGAGTAAGAAGATGTTCTTTGAGATTGTTTGTGGAGGTATAAATACGGCTCAAATACAATATGGAGCCATGGCCTAGGCCCCAGGAACAAGTACATGATCTTGTTGGTTATCACCCCGATGGGATATGAAATTTGGGTCGTTAATGATTGATGCGGTGCAGTTCGGAGTGGTTGGGGTAGTGATCTGCCTTGAAAGCTAGTGGTTACTGTGAATATACGAGTGAGTGGCGAATTTGTATGGATGGTTAGAGAGGAATTCGGGGAAGAAGAATGTTGTTATGGATAAGCTTGAGTGTTTGACCTCATGGAGTCAATCGCAATGGGTGGTAGTGTGAGTTCGAAAAGGATGTATGATATCTTCTTGGTATGGGCGTGCTACATGGAAGAGTTCGATAATGAGTGGGCGGGTACGGCCATGGTTGTCGTGGGTTATCGCTGTCGTGGTAATGCTTTGAGATAATGAGATAGGGAAGGCAATGATGGCTCGAGTGCAGTGTATGCGAGGTACATCCGGTGGTGTTTGCGGTGTAGGCTGTTATGCTTGATGTGCCAGAGAGATTGCAGGGTCTGGGTTGAGCTACAGGTCACAGGCCGAGAGTGCAGATATTCAGTTGTGGGTCGAGTTTATGGAGAATGCGAAATAGGTTGGAGCCGATGCGGAGTTGCGAGAATGGCGAGTCTTTGTGGTTATGATTGTGGTCGAATTGAACTTGCCGGTGAATGTGTTCGCGAGGCGAGATTACGAGGACTCGGGAGCCGAGTTGAGGGTGAATTGAACACAGGAATGGCGAAGCTGCAGGAATGGAAGGTGGAGCATTTGGAGCTGAGTTGTAAGCTGGAATTTGGGTTCATTGTTTCGATCGAGAATGCGGGGAGTGTAATGCTTAGGCACTGTATGACGCTGATGATGGCAGTGAGCTATAAGTGCTGCAAAGAACAAATAGCGATTTGATGGTTTGCGTGTGGTTTATTCTTTGCCATTGTGAAACACAATGAGTTGAACTTGACACGAGAGATTTGGCAGCCAAAGCAGCACGAGAATTGTCTGAAAACGGAGCGAGAATGGTGAGCGGTGAAACAGCTCGGGATGTCGGATTCGGGCTTAGGTGTCGATGCAATATTCCATGTGAATCGCGAGAGGTATGAGTCGGATGCAGAATCGACCAGCCGGACATATGAGCTACGCATCACGCTTTTAGGCGCGTTTTATGAGATAAGGTGGTTTGGATGATTTTTTGTGAATGTTTGGAATGCGAGAGGGGAGATGAGTTCTTTGGAGAGTACATACTTGTTGGTGATTTCCGATGATTCAAATTGCATGAGACAAATTTTCAGCGATCGGATTGACGCCGTGTACATTCCAGCGATGGCGTCAACAATTCCAGCGGCGCTTTTTAAGGCCCAAAATTCCGAGAGACATATTTTCACTCACAGGCTTGGTGGACCAACTTGAGAGGCAAGTTTTGAGAAGAATTAACCTAATTTTGGAAAGTATCCTTATGGGGAGAAAAGAAGCATATAAATAGAAGACTCTTTTCAAAACAGGGATATCTCCATTAGGGGGACTTCTACTTTTGTTCTAGGGTTTTCACATGATAGGTTTCTTCTAAACTTTCTATGATGATTTCCAAAAACACAAGTAACTAAGTTTTTATTATTGGTTGAAGATGTAGTTGGATTTTTTTGACAAGTTATGATTTTTATGAATTAGTTTTCTCTCAATATTATCGTTTGATTTCTACGGGTTATAATAATTGCATGATTGATGGATTGCAATATGATTGAATGTTTGTTTAGTCGAGTCTAGAATTGATTGAACTCACATCCATATCTATAGCTATTTTAGGGTTTTCATCGACGATAACCTTGAATACCTAGTAGCATGATATGATTCTAGGTTGTAGTGATACATCCTTGTAATCATATGTAGAAATTGACAACTGTTGGTTGTTTTGCATGATGTATTACAATTGCATTGATTAGCCTATTTAAGAAACTTAATGCTCCTAGGAATTGAACTTGATTAGCGCAAGGCGTTAGGTTATTCTTTAGGTAGATTTCACATATGCGGCCACAATGTGTGTGTTGATAACTGGAAATTACGGAGTATTCTTGCAATAAGGTATTCCATGGCTTTGATGGTAGCGAGATTAAATGCAATTCTATTCATATATTCATAAACTTGTTTACAATTGAAGATGAAACCTTTATCCAATATTCTCACATCCTTGATTTGCGTGTTTACTTTTATTTGTTTTGCTTTTTGTTTTTTTTTTATTTACCATGATCGAGAAATTCTTCGGGTGTTTTATATAGGAAACCATAACAATTTGACAACCTAGACCTCTCCTTAGGATCGATCCTTTCTTGCCCTTGCTATATTTATATTTTGAGTAGTAAGAAAGTGTAAATTATTTTTG
>JAJJWW010013114.1:0-26985 GCA_023531295.1 Papaver armeniacum | reverse complement strand
ATCATCCTTCTCTAAACCCTAATAGAGATTACACCACAATCATTAACATGCTCATATCAAAAACAAAAATCCTCTATATTCTACTCAAACCAATCTTATTCATTTGAGGTGCGACAATTTTTTTTTACTCACGAGATGGAGAAGGGAAGCTCAGTCGGTCTGCATTTGGTTAGTAAGTTTGAGAAAGCCGTCTAGACTTAGGAGATGTCAAGGAAATTGGAAGTTATTGAAGGAAGTAATAAGAGGAAGATGTTCGAAGAAAAATGGGGAAGCCGAGTGCTATTGGTAAAGTGATGATTGAAGGTAGAATGGGCTATGGCAGTGGAGAAAGGGATTTCTTTTACTTGGCCTTTTCTTACTTTGAGAATCAAGATTATTGAGATTTGGCAAAACGGTTTCATATTCAAATTTAATCAATGGGAGCTCCTTAATAAAGTTATTGATGAAAGACCATGGAGTTTAAACAAGCATCTACTTGTGGTGCATGATTACATTCTGTGAATGATCTACACCGGTGCATTGGGGTTTCCAACTTTTTTGGCTTGACTCAAAGTTTATTGCCAGAACATATGAATGTAACCACTGCTTACAAAAAATTGCTCAGGTAGCGTGGGAGGTTATAACAATTGAACCTAAAGATGCGATTCCGGGTGGAGTCCCCCACAAAGTCTTGGGCGTCAATGTAGACCATCCATGCCCATGAGAAGAGGAGTGAAATGCTCTACTAATGCTTTAGGTGTTACAGGATGGCAGCAATTTTATTTGAACGTCAACCCAAAAGGAATCTTGATCAATGCTATATTATTAATCACTCTAAGAGTGCTTGTACGTTTTATGCTAACTTTGAAAAAGCGCATAGAAAGAAAACCTTACTTTGTTGGAAAATTGAATAGCATCTGGAAAATAATTAATCTTTGAAGCTACAAATGATGAGTTATCTTCCTCCAGCTCCGAGAGTCAGAAAACCCTAAAGTTTGTTAAGACTACCGAGTTTTATTCCCCCAAAGGATGTGAAGTTTTCAACTTTTTGCACTCTCATTAATGCTGAAGCTAATACCTCTCCCAGTGAAGATAGCAGTTAGGCAAAGACATAGGATTGGTGATATCAATACTAAACTTTCTCCAGTCAGTGGAAATTCTCCTCAAAGTGCTATGCCGAATCCGGTTCAAACCTGCGTGAATACTCACCTGATCACAAATGGAGATAATCTTACAATGGAGACTCAAAAGGGAAATCAGGTATTGTTTAATTCCAAAAACTCCAGTTTTAAATCTAATTTTTTCATTATTTCAACTTTGCATATAGTTTTGTCTCATTCTTGCAATTTTTCTCAATTTCAGTATCATTCATATACATTAAATACTCATATCTGTATCTTGATTTTCAATCATTATTTCTTTCCTTCTCATGCATTCACATCTCTTGCATTTAAATATCCATGCAAACTTAGCATACATTTAAAAATCATTAGTATTAATACAAATTTGCATTGTTCTTTCAACTCTTTGATAGGAAAAAATGAAAATAGTTAGTTGAACGTTCAAGGATTTAAAAACCTTTGAAACTAGAAACCATCCGAGTGATATAACTGTACTCAAAACCCCGATATAATCTTTCTTTGTGAAACTAAATTGCCCAGTTCAAATGTTCTCCCCTTTTAAGAATTATCATTATCCAAATAGTGCTTTTATAGAGCCACAAGGTCTTTACGAGGTTTAGTCCTGCTTTGGAAAGAAGGTTTCACTTGTAATATTGTTGACACCTCTCTTAATATGTTTACTGTCAAGGTTCAAGCTGATCTCAGTAAACCTGAATTTTATTCTCACTTGTATGTATGGATATTCCCAATTATACAAAGAAAGAAAAATCAATGGAATCATATTCAGGGCTATCGAATGATATTCACAAGCCATGGTTTTAATGGGTGATATAATTTTCACCTTCTAGATTGTGACACTAGACCTTCTACTTGGCGATGGTTTAGTTAATAATATTATTGTCTCTTGTGGTTTAGAAGACTAGGATATGTTGGCAAAAACTACACTTGGACCAATAGCAATATTGGAGTTGGTACTAAACATTTTAGAATAGATATGGCTTTAGGGAATGCTAGATTGGAATCTTAATTTTCCTAATAGCAAACTTTACCATCTTAACCAAGTTGGAAGTGACCATAGTCCTATTATGTTTGTTTCGTCATGCCTACTCTGCTCCTAGTTGTTGGAAACCCTTTAAATTTTCCTTACTTGGCTTAATAACGATTCTTATTGTAAATCTGTTATTGCTAATGCTTGGAATTCACATGTTAGTGGTTCACACCTTTTCAACCCAGCAAACAACATATAACCGGGAAAAACTATCACTATGGAACAAGGAGCAGGTTTGGTAACATTAATCAAGAAGCTCGACAAGATACAAGAAGAATTGAAAGTCCTTCTCAGAAAACCCATCTATCGATTACAACAAGGAGAAAATAAGCAAGTTAAATCAAGATTTATGAAATGGCACAAGATCAAAGGTGAATTTTATCACAAAAGTCAAGGGATAACTTTATAAGAGAAATGGACAATAACGGCAAATATTTTCATACAAGAGTCATTGGCAGCGAAAGTACGAGAAATAACATTGATTCTATTCAAGATTATGAGCATAAATGGCTTCAAAGAAGGGAAGATATCTCAAGTCATCTCACCATGCATTTCAAAATTATAAGCACCACTTCTCATCCAATAATAGAAGACTCTTTATACACTGTCCTTCCTCTAATTATTTCATGAAGACAACTTATCTCTTACAAGAATTCCTTCCAATGATGAGATACACAACACTCTTAGGAGCATGGAAAGTTGGAGTGCACCTGGTCCGAGAGGGTTTCAAGCTGGCTATATAAAAGTCAATGGGATATAGTTGGTGAAGATGTCTGTCTAATGGTAAGGAAATTTTTGGCAGTAAGCATATACTACAAATTAACAAGACCTATATTTCTTTAATTCCTAAAAGAAAAAGGCAACAAGTGCAGCTGATTTTAGACCCATTGGGCTGTGCAACACCTCTTACAAGATCATATCTAAAGTCATTGTTAATAGAATGAAACCTTTAATGGATAAGATTATCTCCATTTCAAGCTGCTTATGTGTCGGAAGATTAATAAGGATAATGCTGTTATTGCTCAAGAAATCATTCATTCAATGAAGAAGAAAAAGAGGTGAAATAGGTTGGATGGCTCAAAACTAGATATGTCCAAGGCTTTTGACAGATTAGAGTGGTCATTCTTGCTCAAAGTTCTTCATTCTTTTGGCTTCTCCAGATGAGTTTTGTGATTTGGTTTTTCAATGCATCAACACCACTTCCTTATCAGTCTTACTGAATGGTTCTCCTTATGAATAATTCTATCCATCAAGGGGTATCAGACAAGGTGACCCCTTGTCACCTTATCTTTTCATTCTTGCAATGGAATACTTATCAAGACAACTTTCTCATGCAATGCAAACCAAATCAATTATTGGTATTAAAGTGGCTAATATTTCACCTGCCATTAATCATCTCGCTCTTTGCGAGATGACTTCTTGATCTTTACTCAAGCAAATCATACTTCTTAATAACCTTTTGGAGTTACTTCACAGTTTTAGCACTCAGTCTGGGCAAGTTATAAACTTTGATAAGTCAGCTGTACATTTCAGCAAAAGAACAAATCCAGAAGTTGCTGAAGCTATAAGACAACTTTTGGGAGTCAAGATTATGAACTCTAAAGAGAAATATTTAGGATCTCCTTTACTTCTTGGTCACTCTAAACAAGAAGCATTCAAATCAATCAAGGAAAGTTTTGAACACAGATTCTCTTCTTGGTCAAGTTCTACTCTTTCTCAAGCGGGAAGAGGTACAATGGTAAAACATGTTTTAAACTCGGTTCATGTTTACCAAAATGGGAACATTCAAGCTGCCTAATAATCTGTTACAACAACTTACTTCTATGGAAAGGAAATTCTTTTGGGAGTACAACAGCAATAAAGGTTCCAATCCGGTTGCAGGATTAGTATGTGTAAGTCTAAAGATTTTGGTGGTCTTGGCTCAAAGATTTGGAGAAAATTAAACCTGGCTCTTCTAACAAAGTTAGCTTGGAGAATTTGTTCGATTCCAATAGTCTCATGTCACAGGTCCTTGGAAATATTTCAAAAATGGTGATCCTCTACATCAACAATTTTCTACTTCAAACTTGCTCTTACACCCGGAATGGCATAACTAAAAGGATTCAAATTGTAAAGACAATTATTTCATGGAAATTAACAATGGGAGGAAAAATAAGATTTGGAGGGACAGATGGATTCCTGGTCTACCTCATGCACCTATTCCAATGAGTGAACTTCACAGATTTTATGAGGATGTGCATGAGCTTTATCTGCCAGACTCAAATGCATGGAATATTGAACTCCTTAACAAATTGTTTGATGTTGATAATTCAACCAAGATTCAAGCTCTCTTTATTGATACAAGTAAAGAAGATAAAATGTTGTGGCCTCCTTCCAAAGATGGAAAGTTTACTGTCAAAAGTACTTACAACCTTCTCACTAAGGTTAATGGTGTTACTCGGATTAATGGTGCTCATATTGAAACGCAGTTTGGAGGAAGCGTGGAATTGTCTTTCTTGATCAAAGAATCAAGCTCTTCTCTTGGAAGTGTATTAGGGATATTAACAATACCAAGTTTAAAAGAGCACAGATTCAATTCTTCTCTGGATACTCATTTTGATATCTGTAATCACTTTAAAGAAGACATGGGGCATATTATTTTCCCTTTATAAGCATGCTAAAGAAGTATGGAAAAAACTTCAAGTCAACATAGATATGATCTCTGGAAGCTTCAACACTGTAACTAGAATGGGTTATAAGTTGGTTTTCATCTACAAATCCAGGCACGGATGAACGGATGCTTTGTTTATATATGATCACAATTTGGATACTTTGGAAAGACGGATGTGATGTTGTTTTTCAGGGAGTAACTCTAAACTCAATCTCCTCTGTGCATAAAATCATGTATCATTTAGCTTCACACAGGCATTCTCATAACATTACTAGTTTGAATGATTACACATTGCTCACCAAAAGTATGAATACCAAGCTGGAAAACACCGCCACTAGGATCCCATTAAATTTAATGTTGATGGTTCCTTTGATTATGAAACTAATAAATATGGTATTAGTGCTGTTATACGTGATCATACGAGTGCCTGCCTTGGACTTAAATGGAGCAGCGGAAATGGAGCATTGAATGCGAAGGCTGTGGAATGCATGGCGTCAGCGAGATGCCTTATTACAGGCGTTAAGGAAAATCTACTCAAACATCCAGTTGAAGGTGATGCAAACTCGTTATTGAATCCATAAATGGTTCTAATTCACAAATGCAGTGGGAGAACAAGAACATAATAAAGGAGATACAGTACTTGATCTTAAAATTTCATTCTTGCATTTTTATTTTTGTTCCTCGTAAAGATAATCAAGTGGCGATTTACTTGCCAAATCAGCTAGATTATCTTCCATACATTATGACAGCTATGTAAACTTTGATTCTGAAGTTCAGAGTCGTCTTATAAACGACCTTAGACATAATTAATACAATGATTTCCATATTTTAAAAAAAATCAAAGAGCATCGACGGATGCTTGTTCTTAGTTAAGAAGAGAACCGTCAAACTTAGTTTTCTTTCAAGTTTCAGTTTGATTCCATCAATGGAATTGAAGATTTGATTAGCTATCACGATTATTTTTATTATAAGAGTAACCAAAGAAAGTTATGAAACGTGATTTTTCTCAGCTGTTCTACGGAAAAAATAGTTTTCTAGGGTTGTTAAGTATTGTTGTGCGACATAGGAAGATGATAGAATTTTTAAACGTGCAGAAGGATTAAGTGTGATATGTATGGGTACTTTAGTCCCAGTTTGGAAGATATATGGATTTAATTCTAGTTAGCAAGTTGACTACGATTTTTGCTCTCCTCAGATTACATTTTGCTCTCCCTTTAACAAAAATCCATTTTTTTACTAGATAATCTCTAGTCTACCCTAAACTTGTCCCGGGACAAAAAAAACTTAGGTTTTGGTATTGGTTTTGAAGTCTCCTCGAAATTACGTTTAGGATGAAGAATATAGGTACAGCTCTAGTTCAAAACTAGAGCCTAGTGGCCATTGACTTGTAGGCCATGAACACTCATATTCGAGACCCTGGAAAGCTGCCAAATGCACCACATGATGCGTTACATTCATACTCGTACAAATCCATCCCAAAAAAGCAAAATATAATGCTGATTTTTTTATTTTTTTATTGATAAAACAACAAAGAAAATATGAATTAGAAATGTGGTTTCTTTCTATAATTTTGTTGCCTTTTTGATAGAACAAGAACACCGGCAAATTAAGGGCTTACGGACATGATGCAAAACTTCTAATTTAACATTTGTTGGAAACTCCAACACCTGTTTGGTTGTTCTTTTAATGAACGCGCAATTGGGGATATCAAAACTAATTGGGGGATATGAATTACTTCCCCCAAACTTAGGTGCCTGTTAAGGGGTGTTTTGGGAATGAAAATACTAAAACACCCTTAGATTAATAAAAAGACTTATGAAAAGAAGTATTATACCCTCCCAAAAATAAAAAACTTAAAACAAAAACAAACACAAAATCATTTATCCCCCATTTGAATCCCGGCATATTCGTGTGTTAGAGTTAGGTTTTGTAAAAAAAAAATTCTTCATCTTCTTCATCGTTCTTCGCCGACGATTAATCGTTAAATCAAAAATTTCTTAACGTCGAGTAACCTAACAGAATCATAACCATGCCTCCGCGGAAGAAAACAACTTCCCAATCGAACCCAAGTCAATCAAGCCAAGTCAATCGAACTCAAGAACGATTGCTCAACAGAAATTGAAAAAAAGACTTGCTTTGATTGTTCGAGAGGAAGAAGACAAAGAAGCGAGTTATCGGACGATGAACTACTAGCAAAGATGGCCTGTGGGAAGGTTAGTCATTTTGAACTGTTTAATTAGTGTTTCACTCGATTTGTAGCTATGGGTTTAGGTCAAAATCACGAAACCTAACGCAAATTTTGAGTTTAAGTTAGGCATTCAATTTAGTATGAATACTTATAGGTAGTTGAAACCGGCATGCGATCTAGGATGAATAATTAGGTAGTTGAAACCGGCATTCGATTTAGTATGAATATGTTCACCGTAATTAGGTACCGGCACTCAATCTAGGTTGAAGACCATCTTAGGTATTTAAATTCTAATATACGAAAAACAATAGGGTTTAGTGAGTTGTCACCGGCAGAAAATGTATGTTAGAATTCATCTTAGGAACTCCAGTTTTGGTATCCGAATTGTAATAATTCTTCCGGCATTTTCCACATTTTATTTTGAATGCGGTACTTGAACCGACATTAATTCTTGTTATGCGGGTATCACATTAATCATGTTTATTTTCCGGAATTTCCAAGGTTGTATCTGGCATCTATACATTTATTTATGTTTGCTTGGGTACTTTAATACGGCTTGGATGTTTATCATAAGCAAATGCACCGTAGTGGTGTTTAGTTATCCGAGGAACATTCTATACTATCCCCGGCATCCTCGACATTTACGTAAGATGGAGGCCCGATAAACCCGGCATGAAAGTTTAGTAATCGTGTATGTCAAAACTAGCTCGCGGCATGGTCATTCTTTGAAAGTTAGTGGTTATCTAATACATTAATTTCGTGCTTCTTTTGAAATAGATCTAAAGCAAAGGAAGCCAAAGCAAAAGGAGGCTAACAAAGGAAGATATAAAGTTCTGCGACTAAGAAAAAAGGATGGTCTTGATACTCCTCGGTCTCGCCTCCTCGAGGAATACCAAAAAGCGTTTGGGTTTTGAGACAAGAGGGGATATTTGGGAGAGTGGTCGTGATCGTAGTATTCCTGTAATCCGTGAACCTACTGCAGCTGTTGAGGAGGAAGATGAGCAAGATGAGCAAGATAGTGAAGAGGAAGACAATGAGATTGATCCAACTCAATTAGCAATGGAAAGCCAAGGAGTAGTTGAACAAGGTGGTCCAAGTCAACAACCCACACAAGGCAAGGGGGAAGGCAAAGGCAAAGGCAAAGTAAAAGTTAAAGGTTCGCACCTTCCTCATGTTGATGACATGATACCCGACCTTGAACATGGTAAAATTTGGGCGCGACTTCTTTTGATCAGCGGAATCTATTTGGCTACAAGCACTCATGGGCTCATACTATATATCAAACTTATGTAAGAATTTCTATCTCGTGCATATGTACTGTATTTATGCAAAATCTCTTAAGATCTCTTAATCGTATTATCTCTTAATTGTAGGATCATAATAAGGTGTGCGTGTTTGTTTCAAACCAGTGATTGGGATTTGTCTCTAGAGCATGATGATGTCAAGCAATAGTAAAGATCGGTCTATATCCTTTGGTTCAAAATTATGTGAAGCCGGATATTGTCACGGTCAATTGCTTAAGTCGAAAATGTATCATGGTGAAACTGATACCATGCACTTCCCCGTTTGGAGAGATGACCTTGATCCCAGATGATGCCGAACATTTCTAGGCTTGGATAATCTGGCAAATCAATTGCGAGCGAGGTGACCTTGAGCTAGAATGGAAGAAGTTGCAGGCTTACTCACAAGTTGTTTGGTTTGGATTACAAAGAGTCGGGGAAAGCTTCATGTATCTAAGGTTAGTAGGACAAAGACATTCAAGCGACCACTGTAAGAAGAAGTTTGAAAAACACAAAGAAAAGAAGTATGCGGGATGGATGGGACCCTCTTGACAGATTCGTTATACGGCCAGCTGCGTGCACATTATACATCTTGGGCACTCGGGTATTCCACGACACTAGTGGCAACAAGGTTAGTGCAAACTTCCTTGATGCTTGGATCCGTTGGACGAGGTCTTTACCTATTCATGGGGCACGGTGGCAATGGCACATTTGATGACGAAGATGAGAAGGGCATCTAAGGCGGTTATAAACCAATTCGTTGGGAATTTCACTCTACTCCATGTACTTTTGTTTTAAACTTATGTTATTTTTTATATTGTTCACGTGTATCCTTATTATGTACTTAGAATCAAAATTTACTGACTTTTATATGTATCATTTCAAATTTGTACAGGTGTGGGCTTATGAAACATTTCCCAACATTGTTCAAGGACCACCCCTTCTTGAAGTTTAATCCCAGTTGTTGACCCCGGGAGCCTAGAGCAAAGAAATACGAGTTCAACGCCCATCAAACCCGGTAACAATGGTCGTTGATAGAAATGAGATTGGCACTTGTGCGATGACTACCAAGGATGTTGTGTTCGACCCCTACAAGGAGGCTAGAGATAACCGTCAATACACTTGGTTTTATAATGTTGCATTATACCAAGGTCCTTTGTTCACCCAAAGGGATACGTTATGGCTGATCCGCGACGTGTGATCGGCAAATTGGATACAAGCAATTACCTATTTTCATGACAAACCCTCGGCGAAAGGTACCTTCTTGATTATTCTCGTTGCATGTCAAGTTCCACAAGGTTGAGGGTAGAGTATGATCCAACTCCCGAACAACACTGGAGGGATAGGGAACCACGTCGTTTGGTAGATATTACTAATTGGGAGGTTGCGACCAACGGTGATGAAGTGACCCATCGTACATTCGTGATTATTTGGAATGGTCACATCCACTTGTTGTGCGGCACAAGATGTCCAAGTTCCACCCCAAAAAACCCTCCCGTTCCAACTCCTATAGCGACACCACCTACGGCAGAGCCAACTTAATAAGACCGTTGGATTCTTTGGTAAGTATTGTAAATTACTTTCTCGTTTAATGTACACATAATTTTATATTAGCATATATATACTAATTATGTGTTGTATGTATGAAACTAGCGGCGTCGGCTTGGAAAGTTGAAGAAGATGTTGGGTTGCAAGTACTCGGGAGGAGGAGGTGCTATCCCTTGAAGAGATGAAGGAAGTTGTGGAAAAGCTTGATAAAATTGAAGAAACCGATGTAGTGCTAGAGATTTGTTCGGAAACGAGGAAAAGAGTGGCCCAAAAGAAGCAAGGATGAGTGATTAGCTCTTGATTGTGTTTCTTTCATTAGGATGGTGGTTATTACGTCTTGATCAATTTCTAACTTGTTCTCGTTTGAAATTCATGGTTTAATCTTTAGTAGTTTGGTATGCTTTTGGTATATGATTCTAAGGTTATGAACATTTAACCACGATCTAGTTTGTTTTTGTTAGCTTGAACATGTTTAAATTTAAATTTGTAGTGAATTGTTATATTTGCAAGTTATATTACGAGACTTTTCGGCATGGAAAAAAGTTACTTTGGATGCGATACAAGTTCTGGCATGAAATATTATGTCAATTCTATGCTCTGGCCAAATCTAGTACAGAAATTGTTCTACAAAACCATCACAGTATTTCCATACTAAAAGTTCCATGTTCTGCATAGATGTAGGTAGAAATACCTAAGCATGAAATTATTATCTAAAGTCATCTTTGTTACAAATTCCGGGCGTGGATGCGTTATCTACCTTTATGCGGAAGAGTATTTTTTAAATAAATTCATTATGGTTACAAAACCGGCACTCTAATCTTGATTCATTATATGCCGGAACTCTGTAGTGATAGTTCTTCACGACCGCTCTCTTAATTCATTCCTAAGTAATCTATTACATTGGATCTTAAACTTTTAATTAAAACATGCTAAAAAAACATGGCATGGATTACATTTGGTTAAAGATAATCTATTTCCATCCCTTTTCAACAATTACGGAACCTTTGAGCCTTTCCAATCTCTTGAAGACATCGTCGGAATGGGGGTGTCGAGGATCATCTTCATTGGTTCTTCTTCTCTTTCAACATATTCCTTTCCTTCATATAACACCCATCACACCCATCGATAGGCTTGCATTGGACCTTGTGGTTTTCTCTTGACTTTGCAAGTTCAACAGCTTTGTCAAACCATTGAAATTCATCGCACTTTGGGTAATTCAAACACCTTAGAAACATTCTTCCATTTTTAGCATCATCAGTTTTTGCAATCCAAAACCGGCGTGTCCCATCACAACTTCTACACTTTGAATAAATAAAAGGACAGTCCATGGCTAGATGAGACGGTGACTTGCAAATTTGACACGTTCAATGATGATTAAGTAAGAGAAGAATATATTAGTTATGCGTCATAGTAGTGATTATTTTAAGTGTCCATATATTGTTAGAAATGTTGAATCTACTTACTTTGTAAATAGAGGTTGATGATGAATCTCCCATTGCTTGTGAAGCGTGCTTGATTGATCTATTTTTTGAGGCTTACTTTCTTGAGAGAATGATTTTCGTTATTTGGTGGTTGCTTTGTTTATAATTTTGCAAAGGATTTGGAGGTATTATATAGAAATGAAGCACCAACGGTCATATTTTTCAAAAAAATGGCCGTTTTTTTTTTTTGAAATTAACAACTACCGGCATAATCGCAATTATACACCTAAAGCCGGTATTGTGTGCCGGCGTTAAACAATGTTGTTATACCATGCCGGTAGTAATTACATATTTGGCATAATCTCTGAGAAGAAATTTACTAGTACCGGCGTCGTATGTCACATTAACTTCAATGCCGGTAGTTTTGGTGATTTCAAAAATACTAGCCGTTGAGTTTTTTGTTTATATAAAAACAGCCAATACTTGGACCCAACAACCCAAAACTCGTGTGTTTTTATATATATCCTTGAGACTCTTTGCTTAGGCAAACCCTTTAACCCTAGAAAAATCATCTATAAATAGCTTAGTATAGTACCTAATCCCACATACAACAAATGGCATCATTTGACTCCGAGGAAGATTTAGCAATCACCCAAGCATGGTACGCCGAAACTCGTCCTTCAACTATAGATAACGACCACGCGGATTCCATGTGGTTGAAGATTTTTAGCAAGTTTATTCACGATTACGGTAACCCGAAGGAAGAAGCTGCTCAACAAATCGAGCAACGACACGACATCATCTAAATCTTGTGGTTGAGTATCTAAAATGAAACACGAGGATCGAAACACGCTAGCCACAATAGATTGTCCCTCAACAACTTGTAAGTATCTTTATGAATAATTCGACACAATCTACTCTTCTTCAATTTTTATGTAACAAACAAAGTTTGTGCGTTGTTTATGTAGCATGAAGCTAGTGAAAACGCGGTTACTTGCAAGAAAGGGAGAAGCATTCATGTTTGATGCCAACGTGAACCATATTGTAACCAAAGTGACGGAGTACCACCAGCTGGGTGAATTGGAGACGGATTCTTCTTAAGAAGATTGATAGTTTAGTGGTATTTGCTTAGGTTTTTAGGGTATTTGGTTAGTTTTTTTTGGGTATTCGGTTTGGTATTTTGTAAGGTTCTGTGGGTCACCAAGTGGTTTAAAGGCTTGATGCACATGTTAAGTGCATTCGTGCTTCCTGCGACAAGGATTACATTTGAAATAAATTATAGTTTCGGCTTATTTTGTTAACATAATACAATACCATCGAAATCCGGCATAGATATTGTATATTTTTCCATGGGAACCAAGTGTTACAATACGTCTATAATAATCCATGTTAAGCGTTTCATAGATAAATATTATTATGCGGTATCAATACACGACATAGTCGTACTTCCTACATTGAATCTTTGGAAAATTATTTTTTAAACCATAGACCGATAAAGAGCATTCCCGTGGGATCTAAGTTACTTACAATGCGGGATGATAAAGTGGAAAGTAGCCAGTTATGTCCTCATCTATTAAAAGGAATGGATACACCCATTGCACTTGATACCTCAAAAAAAAAAAAAGCGTTAGCACCCAGAGACATCTCTGGATGGATTATCAATCACCAACTACCAAGTTCATCAATTCCCTCGAAAAAAAAACATTATGAGGAACATATTGTGCCTTTGCGATAGAAATCAACCATCAACCACCACCAACTCGATTGCCACAATACTAGATCCACTAAGAAGGAATGAAGAAACCACCAAGTCAATTTCACAATGGAAGAAGAGATAATTAAGAGGAAAAGAAAGAAAAAGAGGAAGCAAAGCTTGAACATTATCGTCAAAAACTAGCTAAGATTAAAGCGGATGTGGAGGAAGCGGATAAACGTCAAAACAATCTAAGATAGAAGCGGATGTTGAGGAAGAAACCCGGTGCATTAGAAACTACTACATAGTATCGGATTCAGGAAGATCTCCGCCCTATCGGATCTTTTTGGGGTCTAGATTAGGAGTAGTTCTTCCATGAATAAGTTGTTGGACTGTAAACAACGCGAGAATAGAATGCGAGTGATCTTGTTCTACCAATCGAACAACTGCACTCATCAAATTATGTCGCAAATACAACGAGTTTCTTGCCGGATATAGAGGGAATAGGTATGAAGCTCGGAAGCATATTTCAAGTGGTTCAAAGAGCCTTTTAGGCATTTTGAAGCTGCTTTGTTTCTTGAATCTCGTTAAAACCCGATGTTAGTTGCAATTGGCTTGAGATGTTTCATTTTATGTGTTCGTTGTTTATGTGTTCAATGTTTTTGAGTTTATTTCCTTACTATTAATATGAAGGCCATTTTGGTCGGTTTGTTTGCTTAAAACCTTGTGGTGGCTCGTAACATAATACATTACCGTCACAATTGAGTGTCAAGACTGTGTTCCGGCGTTAAATGTAGCATGTATGGTGTGCCGGAATTCTGAGGCTTGTTACCTTTTTTAACCAAAAAAAGAAACTACTAACTCTAACTCCTTATTCTTCTCCATTGTAACCGTCGCACCAATTATCCCCCATTGTAACCGCCACACTTCCTCATTCCATTTATTTTGTTCTTTATTTGACGGTTACAAACTCCAATACTACATAAAATGAAAACGGTTCCATTTTTATTTTTTTTTTGTTTTCACTTAGCAATTCCAAGAGAACTTGTAAAACCCTAAGCTCCATTATCGGTTTCATCTTCAAACCAAACTCATTCAGTTCTTCAAAACCCCAAAGAAGAATGGGTCTCGCGAACCTCTTTGAAAAACCAAAACCTAATCCTCGTGGTAAATCGAAATCAGAAGCATCTATTGAACAAGATATAAGTGATGATGAGGAAATAACAGAGATGATGAGGTAAGTGATGTCTATGTTTATTGAAGCATTCTTAGGGTTTATTTCATGATTATTATAGTGAAACTATAGTGAAATTGAAATTCAATTGAGTGAATTGAAATTGAATTGAGTGAATTGAACCTCCAATATTGAGTAAGTTGAAATTCCATCTTAGTTTATATCCCCCTTTTATTGCATGCAAGTTATTAGAAAAACCCTGAAAAATCGTAATGTTCACTAGCCATGCCGGTATGGTTTACCCTTTTTTGTTAAATCTCTGTAGACAATTCTCTTAATACCGCGTGAGATTTCATTTACATACGATGCAGAATGATAAACTGGCGTAAATCTCACTTAGTATACTATGCGGGATACGAGCCGGCATACTCCGTTATGTTCATCGACCATGTCGATATTTGTTTCCTTATTTTTAAATCTCTGTAGACAATTCTCTTGATGCCGGCATGGTATTTCATTTACGTAAGATGCTTGAGCTGGTAAACCGGCGTAAATCTCATTTACTATGCAATGCTCTGGATTCTTTGCAGCATACTCGTTATGTTCATTTATCATCTTAGGATATCTGTTTCCTTTTTTAAAAATTCATTTGTTAGTAGGTCAAAATCTTCAAAAATGAAGAAAGGAAAGGCCAAAAGTTTGATGAAGAAAAAACCTAAGTCTTCTCGATCTCGGCGTAGTAGATATGATCAGGACGTCGTAAGCTCACGATCCGGACAATCCCCGGGAGGATGGGGATGCAAGCGGCGATGATCTTGCTCGGTGGGAGGTATGTACCTCCTAATGCGGGAGGTGGCTCATCCTCACATGGATTAGAATGACATGTAACTTGAACACGATGACAAAGATGAAAAGAAGCCACAGAAGCACCTCCCAAAACTATATGACATGATTCGAGCAGTGATATGCAAAACCTGGTCAGCAGAGAGATCCCAAACTTTTGTTTGATTACAAGGACTCTTGGGCTCGTTGGATCTATTCACTTATGTAGGATGTGTGCATATTGTCATTATATTGTTTATATATGATCAGGTGAATTGAAGTTTCCTTGTTGTGTTTTTATAGGACCATAAGAAAGCCTTCCGTGCTTGCTGCCATCAACAAATGGATACATGGGATTTGGAAGGGGAGTGTCTGGAGGTTCAAGCGGCGGTAAAGCATCACAGGTTTGTATCCACATGACGGAATACTATGTGGCCAGTGATCAAGTGACAAAATTTCTTCTTGGAGAGGTTTTATGCTTCGTGATACCATGCATTTTCCTTTTGGCGAGATGACCATTATTCTGAAGATGTCAAAGAATATTGGGTTTAGGAATCCGAGGAAAAGCCGTTAACAAAGATAACGACGGTAGAGCCTAGAATGGTCAAGATATATGATCGACTAAAAAGTTGTTTGGTTGGGATGAGGAAACGACAAAAGAAAATATGTACGTGAAAAGAATATGACAAAGACTATTAAAGTCGTTAAGCTCAAGCGATTGTTTGGGAATCGATGGGCAAGGGGTTGAATGTGGAACAAATTCAGCAAACTTGCGCTGCTTATCATTGTTCCTCTTGGGCATATTCAATATTCCACGACTCTAATGGTAACTTGGTGCATATGAACAGCTTAAAATACTGGATCCCTTGGAGGAGGTTCATGAGTACTCATGAGGCCTTTGCTTTCTTGGCACATTTTTTGGCGGAGATGTGTAGATCTTCTAAGGCGACTTGCCGTCAATATAATGGGAATTTTACTGTATTACAGGTAAAGTGAACTAGTTATTTTGTTTGCCAATTAGTTCTTTTCTTATACATACATTTCATTGGAACGATCTTGCATTTGCATAGGTGTGGGCTTATGAACACTTCCCAACATTGTTCAATGAGTACAATATTTGGGTTAATCGACACATGGTTTGGATCCACGGACTCCTATAGCCAAATACGTTTTCGACAATAAATCAAGCCCAATAAAAGAACTCGGTTTACTCACCATGAGGAGGCTTTGGACTCTGTCGCTGTCCAAGATGTTGTGTTTGACCCATATAAGAGCGAAAGAGGAGTTCACTTTACAAGGCATGATAATGTATCGTTTTACTGACGGACCATTGTTTCATCCAAAAAGGATTTTTATGCACAACCCTCTCGTGTGATCGCCAACTTGGGTACAAACGAGAAAAACACTTAAGGGTGAATCTGATGCCAAATTCTCTCATGTCTTACCTCAATGCGTATCGGTGAACAACATCGTTGGTAGTTTACAAACCAAATCCTGTAGTTGCACATTGGAATGAAAGGGAAGAACAACAACTGGACCAGGGCTAGTTGGGAATTTGCGGAAAACGGTTATGAGTCGGAACCAAGCTTCCTCGGAGGTCATTGGAGGTACTCACATCCTTATATTATGCGCCCGGCCAAAGCGATTGCCTCCACAAGCGAAACTCTTGAAGAACCCTCACATGCCCGTGCTTAAAAAGACTCTCACATTGTTGATACGTACTTCTAGTTCACTTCATATCGTTTGAATGCATACCTATAAACTTATAAAAAATAAAACGTACTAATTGAAATATATAACAACAGCGTTAGCGCTAGGAAAATTGGGAAAGCTGGTTTAAATGCAAGATCGAGAAAGGAGGTCTGACCCGGAAGAAATGAAGATAGTTGATGAGAAGATAGACAAAATTGAAGATCAAATGCAAAGGACTTGTGGACTCCAAAGAAAAGGAGGGTTCACAAGAAGCCAAGGACCGAGTGATCTATGATGTTTGTTAGTGTTTCTTTTATAGTATTAGATATGTCTTTGAACAATCTACTGTCGGTTTATATTTATGTGTGTGTCTTGCTACACTTTGAAATCTTTGTTTAATTTGTTTTCGGTTTGGAACATCTTAACTTTACATATGGTTTGTTAAACAATATGGTCTTTGCTTATGTTATTTTATATGTCTTGCTAAATTCTGGAGATGTTGATTTCATTAGTTTTTGGCTTAGAACATCTTTGCCGGAAATTGTAAATCAAACATTGTGTTTTCTTTTTAAAAACCGGCATGCTTGAAATTGTAACATCCATCTTAGAAATTTGTTTCTTTCAAGAATAAAGGAAATTTATAATTCCGACATTGATACGAATTTGTATGTAGTGTCGGTTGCTCTATCTTTCCCTTACGAATAATTGATCTTATTACAGTTCCGGCATTGTCGAAGTTATTTTAATCGAACTTAAACTAATATTTACGTGTACTTTTGATTAGAATTTAGGCATAAAAGATAAATGTATTTCTAAGCGATATAAGATCCGGCGTTGCAAAGCTTGAATTAAATCATCCGGCACGTACATAGCATATGGTTTAATGATTACAATTCAAACTTCCCAAAAAAACAAAAGGTTGCGTATGTGGACAAATATATCAAATTACTCAACATTGCTTCAACATGTATGAGTTTCCTCTCCTCTTCTTCAAGAGGTTTCTTTGATAAGGCCAGCGCATCCAAAAATTGGTGACTCTCCTCATACAATGCCATCCATCCTTTCTAGATATTTGGATCTAGGTCCTTGTTTTTAACCATCCCACAAACCGGTGGCAATGGACAATTGTCCTTGAGTTTTGGAATAACGAAATGATTGCGTTCACAAACGCCAAAACAACTCTTCTCTTCTTAAGGATCCCTCGCATTTTGCCATTTTGGTGTAAATGTTACTTCCACGGTGGCCGTAAAATAATAAACAACACATCTAAATGTATCCAGCACGGATGCCCACAAAGCGGCATGCTCATCAATATTCGGAAGGAAGAAACTTCATCCTCTTGCTCGGGCCTAATACTCGAGCATACATATCATCAAACCTCTCGCCTTCACCAAGAAATTGCTCATAAAAGCTCCTCTTGTTCACAAGTTGTTCGGCCATCCTCGTTACAGCATATTTGCATGGTGTCATACCTCTACTAACAGCCGTGTCAAAGATTCCTAATTGTTCGATCACGACATGATAGCCACAATTTCCATCACCGTCGACATCGTTCGTATACACAATAAACTCACGAATAGACTCAGGAAGTTGGTCTATGTAAGACTCTATCTTCGTATGGTAGTGTCTATAAGTCCTACCCGTTTTCGAATCCTTATACATACGTCATATTACCAACTTTTAAGCAATTATATCAAACCATCCCCTCTGCAATCTCTACACTCCAAATGTCTTCGTTATGTGACGGGATATTATACTTCCTTGGCCTACCCCTGCCCCTTTTCTTTGGAACTTCCAATACATCGATTATGGGTGTGGCTTCGGAATCTCACCTTGTTGTTCTTGGTAGCCCAATGTTGGTACCTTTGGCGCCCTACCCCTTTTCTTTGGAACCTCCGATACATCGACTATGGGTGTGGCTTCGGAATGCTCACCTTGTTGTTCTTGGTAGCTCAATGTTGCTACCTTTGGCGGCCTACCCCTTTTCTTTGGAACCTCCGATACATCGACTATGGGTGTGGCTTCGAAATGCTCACCTTGTTGTTCTTGGTAGATCAATGTTGCTACCTTTGGCGGCCTACCCCTTTTCTTTGGAACCTCCGATACATCGACTATGGGTGTGGCTTCGGAATGCTCAACTTTTGTTCTTGGTAGATCAATGTTGGTAAATTTGGTGGCCTACCCATTTCTTTGGAACCTACGATATATCGAATATGGGTGTGCCTGCTCAACTTGTTGTTCTTGTAAAAGCTCGTTGGTACCTTTGGTGGCCTCACTTTCTTTGGAACCTCCGATCCATCGGTTTTGGTGTGGATACGGAAACCGTTGCTTGTTGTTGACACTGTTAACAGTTCCTTCCTCGGTCTACCTCTTAATTAGGCCGGAGCTTAGCGAATGGAGTTCGAAATCTCATGCGGATAGATCTCGTTTCTCGGTTGCCGCGAGTTCTTCTTCACGTCAGTGATTTCTTTGAATTCTTTCCTTTGTTTTCTCCTTGAAACTTTAGTTTGTGGTCTACCTATCGGATCTCCCTTTCTGGCTCTTGGCTTGGTTTTGATCCATGGGCGAGTAATTAGCCTTAGTTGGCTCAACAATACTTGTCGGCTTGCCGAGTTGCCACGTAGTGAAAGCTTCGTAGAATTCCTTTGCTTCATTTGTTTCCCATGGTGATTGTCGGGAGCTTCCGTAGGGGGAGGGTCAAAAGATAGTTGCCTCCAAAACGGATCAATAACCTCAATAGGTATAACTTCTTTGTACTTCACAAGCATATGACGACACGGAAGCCCCAATGAAGACATTTCTAGACAAATACACACATCACCTGGTTTTCCATAATTTTTCTCATATGCCATTTCTCTCAGCATATGTTTTATTGCCCAATGAGAGACATTGAACTCTATTCCTTGGAGCAACTTAGTATATTCAAGAAATTGAGTCATCCTTTCCATTGAGATTTTTGAAAACCTTAGCGATCCTATCGATATCCCGCCTTAAAGTATTGCTCCATTTCCTCGGTGACCGTAACCACGTTGCCTTGCCCGGATGGATGAGATCTTTAAATCTACCATGAGCGGATTCCGCTGCACTAATTGGTTCAGTTTTGAAGTGCCTATCGGTTTGTCCATGCACGCACAACTTTTTCCTTGTACTTATCCAACAATTTATCCAGACAATATGAGGCGGCGCTTGGATACCTTCGTTATATTTAGCACTAAACATATTCAATCTCTTTTCATATATATTCTCGGTAGAGACCAATAAACTTTATCCCAATCCTTTAGAAATTCCAACCACTTTTTATGATTTTCATCGTGTTCTTTGTCCACTCGTTCTTTAATATTTCCTCTTTCCTCTTGTTTTTTCGGGTGATAGTTCCTTCTTGCGAACATCTTCCTCTAGTTGAGCAATCATTCTCTTCTTAATATCCGCCTTAGAGGTTCAAACAAAGCATGACAATGTTTTGTCACATTTTAGCCTATATGATATATACATAGGAAATTTTGTGCATCCGGAAATACATCAGATATAGCACCCATTAGTGCGTCATCTTGATCGATTACGATGACCCTCGGAAATTGATTTTAAAGACAATAATTTCAATTGTCGTAATGTGAATGATAATTGTAATCCCTCTCATTTTCCATTAAACACCAAGCCAATGTAGATATTACCTTGTCCGATGTTTGCCCACGATGTTGAACAACGGCATGTTGTATTTGTTTGTCTTGTAGGTGCAATCCATCATAAGAACACCACAAGATGTATGAGCCAATTGTGAAAGCAAAGGATGCGTAATGAATATTTGAAGGGCTTTTCGGTCCTCTTTTAATGATATCGTGTAGTTGTGATCCCCAAACTATCTTCTCAAATTCTTGAATAACGCTCCTCCTTCCCATTCCACCCTTCTAATGGTTGCTTGTGCGCTATAAATTGTCTTAGAGAAAGCGTTAAGTCATCCTTTTTCCTTAAAAGTTACGAGAATCACTCTTGGTTTTGATACATGCTTTGGTCATTATCTTTACATCCTCGAATTCACGAGGTTTTAACCCGCAACTATGGAGTGACCATTAAAATCTTTCGGATCAGGGTGGTTATGTTGGCCAAACCACCAAATACAATCCCATTCCTTTTCTTTGTCTCAAATAGAAAACAAGATTAAAGGCAATTATCCTTCCTAAATATGAGTCTTGTATACCCTATTAGTCTTCTTTTCATATACACAACCATTTCTCTTATGGCTATTCTTCGCCTTGTATTCACCACTTCTCTCGCGCCATCTCAAAACTGCTCCCGAGCGTTGGGTATTCCTCACCAACACACACTTGATGTAGAGCCGTATCTTTTGCCCAAGCAATTACTTCCGCTGGAGATTTAATTCACCTACATTAGGACAACAATGGAAAATTATAAGGTTCATTACAAGCAATCCCCACATAACGTTCTAAAAACCCAGGGTGAAAAGTATTGATTGCTAACATGCAGCTGGCATCTTATAGTATTCGGACGTATAGGACCAAGCAGTTTGGAATTTGTTGGATCAATGTATGTCATAATCTAAGGAATAAATGAACATAAAATTGAATTAGTTAAAAATAAAAATAAAACTACCATCTCTGGGTACCATTTCCGGCATGCTCGACCACAGTTCGGCATTGAATAATAATGTTCAAACTTTTTAAATACACTTGAAAGGAGGATACAGATTATACACAGTACCGGCATTGGATGTTCTTGAACACAATTGCCGGAAGAGCAATCTGGCATTCTCGCTAAACAAGGTACAAAGCCGTGTGAGGAGGCGGCATTCTCGATATGTGAGTTTTCATCGGCGCAATTTAAAACTTGCGGTAATTTTAAAAGCATCCAGGACCAACTACTGGCGTTCCCGATATTTTATATACCACCTTGCCGGTATTGGACTTTAAAATCTTAAACTCACTGGTGCTTTTAAGTAGTCAGAAACATGGTAAGTTAGGAGTGAACCATGCCGGTCCGAATATTCCTTGGAATATTCTGTGGTAGGTCAAAAGGATAACTGAATACCGGCATGCATTGTTGGGTTGAATACCACGCCGGAACAGTTTTCAGAATGGGGTATATCTTGTACCGGCATGCCAAGGAGTATGAATACCACGCCAGTGGCATTAGTTTCGGCGTCGTATTCATGGCGGAGCATGCAGTGCTAGCGGGTTTTGAGACAAAAAATGGCGGTTTCAAAAAGAAAAATCAAATTTTCGACCTCTTTGAAGCATTACCTGTGTGTTGGGGTTGCTTGTATGTTGAACATGTTTACTTTCTTGGGTTCACTAGTGGAAAATGGATTTTTAACCACTTCCTGATTTTTACCAAAACCACTGCTGCTGGACAGAAGTAGCCATAGGTCTTGTGAGCACGTGTAGTTTTATTAAAACTTGTCTAAAATCACGGTGGTTTTCTTAGGGGTAGTTTTGTAAAATATAGGATCCTAATAACTTCTATGAATTGAAAACCATGTAGGAGAAATAAACTTATCGTCTCTACTATCTTATCTCTATCTCAGTGCATGTCTCTCTGACTTCATACTCTCTGCAAGTATCTCTCAACTACACTTAATCACTCTCTGTGTTTTAGTCGATTTTTTCTCAATCATAACAATAATTCGATTGTGAATCGGTATTAGAATATTGTTTCCTCTTTTATTCAAAGAGATCCATCACTAATAAAATCTACATTACCTATAAATCTAAGATTCTTGGAAAGATTTCTTGCTTTATGAGGGTTAGTTTTACATATTTGAGGGACTTTAGATAGGTGTTATTTAATTTACATTTTAGATTCTTAGATTTGGGTGTTTGAATGGTCTTTTGAGACTCATCTTGTTTTGGGGGTTTTCAAAACCCTAGAAATGAGAAATTTTACTAATGAAATTGATGTAATTTTGGTATTTTGAGATTGATTTTGCTAGAAAGTTGAAAATTTTCATGTGATATTGATAATGATTTTGGATTTTTGAAAGTTGACATCTTGCAAGTGAAATTGATATGATTTGGGATTTATGAGATTGATTTTGTTTTGGTTTTTTCCTAGAAACCCTAGAAATTGGATTTTTTTCGGTTTTCTTGTAGTGGGAAGTTAAATCTGAAGCTTTACAGTTTTAGGCTAATTTCAATGTTTTGGAATGGTGCAGGGCGTATGTTGGAATACATAGTTTTGGATTCAGAGACTTTCTATTAAATTCAGAGCTTCTGAGAGCAGTTCTTGGTTGGAATACACAGTTCTGGGTTCAGAGATTTCCTATTAAAGCCGGAGCTTCTGAGAGCAGTTGGCGATTCAGGAATTGAGCATCCATATGAAGGCAATTTACTACTACTTTTACTTTTTTTATGTTTTTGATTTAACAAAGTTTTAGTTGGATTAGCTGTTTCTTTGTGTATCTGCTTGTATCAAGTTTTATATTAAGATTTTGGTTCAGTAGGCTAGTTTTGATTTAGTTTTGCATGTACTTGAAGTTGAGTAGGTGCTACAGGTTTGTATTTTAATTTCTTTTTAATTTTAATTCACATTATTGGAATTATATTCTGAGGTGTATTGTTTGATTTGCAGGTATAAAACACTAGTTACGCATTCCTGTTTTTAGAGGCAAAATATTTATTGGTTATCATTTCCATTAGAGTTCTCGCCTCTCAGAGATTAATTTTGTGGTTGTCATTTGCACTATTTGTTGTTTTAATGAGTTTTGTGTCACACGCTAGAGTTGGCTTACCAGGTTTGCATTCATACTGAACTTTCATATCACAAACCTTCTTTTTTTCTACTGTTCTAGTAATGAAGATTTTGATCATTTTCTATTGATGATTATATGTCAACCTCAGATCTGCCAAGAGTTTGAGGGTTCAACAGTTTTGTCAGTTATGTATAATCCTGGGAGGATACTTTCATTGGCCAGGGAAAAGTCCTTGTCTTGAAGAATTAGGCACTTCATCCTTGAGGTATGGTTCTTTGCAAATAGTCAATCCTGGCATATCTTGACTATTTGTTTTCTTAATGACTTACAAGCCACTAGTCAGTTTGTGCATCCTATGTTCCGAGGAGTTGTTCACACGTATCTTGGTTCAAATATCATGATGAGAAGACCTAATCTGCTTTGTTTAATGTACAAGTATACTACTGTAATTTATTTTAAAATAACGGTTCAGATTTTGTGGTTGACTTTTAACTATAGAGTACTATCTGCCTTTACAGCTAAAAATTGAATCACTAAGAGAAGCGAAGGCATACCTGAAATTGGATTTTTTTTTTTATAAAATATTTCATAGGTTTTCTCGCTATAAAGGTTTCGAGGGGAATTATAGGATTCTTGTCACAACAGATAGAAGAATAGGCATTGAACGATCAACATTGTGATCAATTATGATATGCATGATTCTGTTGATACTTACTCAGTTACTTGCACGGGGTTTGTTTCTGAGCTCTTATTTCTTCTTCATGCCTTTAAGTTTGTACTTAACATGGGTTTTTGTTCCTAAGACATTGCCTGAGTTCAGTTAAACTTTGTAGCTCTTCCTTTCTGCGGGTTTGGGAGAGCAGGCTGATTTGGTACGAAGGGGATTGCAATTTAATTTGTCACTTCATGTGTAGGTACAAGAGATTTTGAGGTTCGGGAGAGTTTTGAAGTAAGAAGAATTACGCTGATATTAATGAATAGGTAGTTTATCAGTTCTATAAATATTCAACTCTTTCTATGTCTTCTTTATCGTGTTTGTTAACCAGATTAGGGGGAATCTGGGGATTCTTTCTTGTACCAGAATGCAGGTTGACAACTTATCGTCGAAACTAAGCCATCGAATTAAAGTGTTTCAACACTCCAGTTGGTTTTCAGAACGCAGTTTTAGTTTAAATGTGTAATTGTTTGTAAATTATTTCCCAGATTTTGCATTGTCTAATTTAAGAATGACCTACTTACAATTTACACATGCAAAGTGAATGAACTTTTGGTTCCTAGCCGGAAATACCATTGGAATTGTTCTGTTATTTGATCTACCTAGAATATAATATATCTTATCCTTCAACTTCCTTATTTTTTCAGTGTTGGAGTTGAACAATATCTAACTCTGAATGGAGAGTAGTTGCATCGAGGAAAAAGGATGTTGCAGAGTCGTGAACATCTTTGACAACCACTAATCCAAAGATAAGTTTTCGTTTCTCTTTGTTCAATCCTTTACATAATACCTATATGAAAAATTGAGATCGACAAGAATTCATGTAGATAAACATAAATCTCTGATATATGTGCATTTTTAGTAATATTAATAGGTGGAGGTTGCGTGTGAGGGAAGATGTGTCCCATGCTTAGGAGGCTACTCTTTTAGCTGCTGATGAAGTTTCCATTAGATTCTTCACTGCATAAATCATCATCATCTCATCTTTTCGAATCCCTGGTTTTGACGGCTCTTTGATTCAATATATTGTAAAAGAAACAGAAATTCTTCAGTCCAAGGTAATAAATTAAATTCTAATTCACTGAATTGATTGAGATTTTTTTGTTTTTCTTCTTGAAATTTAATTCAATATAATTTTATGTTCTGTTGCAAGTGTATTTTGTTAAATCTAGTATATTAGCTGCAGTATGGATGCATATTACTTGTTTAGTTCTAGTTTAACCAGGGCGTAGTTTGGAGGAAGTTGGACTTTTGTACATTGTGACTTTTATGAATTCAAAATAATGGTAAGTAGTTCAGACCTTGTAGATTATTTCGTGTATGTATGGCATTCTGAAGTTGCATCCTTTGACCACTCTTAGTTAATGTTTTTACCCTGTGTAAATGGTGGATTGATGACGACAAAAAGGTTACCATGATCGACTTTCCTCTAAAGGTGTCTGTTAATCATTGCAATGGGTGGGTAGGATTCAGCTGCATTTCTGTCGATGGCAAATATCTGTGTTTCACTGCATTTTGTATGCTAAAATTGCATTACAAGTATAATACTAAGAGTACTCCTAGTTGATCATAACAACCGTTCATGTTCCATATTCCTAGTTGATCGTTGTATTTCATCGTGCCAACTAGAAATATTTCTAATCTTTATTTGAGATGGATGGGATGAGTTATTTAAGTTTTCAGCCAAGTTTGAGCTGTATGGTGTGCTAATGTTCATCTTTTGCTTTTTTGTGTTTTCGAAGTTAACAAAGTGAATGACATTCTATGAATGGTGGAGCTACAACAGAAAGAACAATATATTTGGTGCATCTAGAAACACCACTCTTGCAGTTCAGATTGTAAAACTTGCTGCCAGACAGGCTACATAGAGTAATTGTGGTTAGCTGCACATTCTTCAGTTTTATTTCTCTCATGTTATTTGGTATAGATGGTGCAGTCTTACGGGTTAAATGCTAAACTATATGAAGATTGTACAGTTTGTAAAAAAATTGAGGTTTAACATTCCTCTTAATTAGTGTTAAAATTTTCATATTTTAAACTTGGGTGTGGTTGAATTTGTACATTGAATCCATCTTTTAATGTAAATCTTTATTTGGTTTCCTTATTAAATTTACTTTTGATCTTTTTTTTATTCTGGCTTGAGATTCAGTTGAATCAGCTCAAGATTCAGCTGAATAAAATCCATTTTTTTTTATGAAATATAATCGAAATAAACTACTGTTTTCACCAGTACAACCAATGGACTGTTGATCACAGTGGTTGTTTTAAAGATTTCTACCTTTGCCAGAAACAGTCGTTTTGGAAAAAACCACTTCTAGATTCCAACTGATGGACACAGTCGTTTTTAAAGATATTACCTCTTGTCTTGCCAGTCGTTTAACTTCCATTTTCCACTAGTTGTTGGTTCTTCATAAAACACTTCATGGTCACGAAAATCATGATCCAAGGGTGTTGGACCATCCATATAGCTCCAATTTGTGAGTTGTTATCAAACACCGAAGATTGAAGATATGATTGTTGTTGAAGTTGAGCTAAAGATTCAGACGCTTGCCACTTTCCTCTCTTCCCATTTACAAAAAAAAATTCCACTCAATTTTTTTTTTCTCTCCTTCTACTCCTCACTCACACAAATTAGAAATAAAAAAACACACTAATCTATCCCCAAATGCTCAAGATTTTTACTAAAATTATTGACAAACACTTCAAACATGATTAGTGAGGGGCTAGATTAGAATTACAAAAATAATTACATAAGGACGTGACCAATTTTTGCTATTTGGATCCCTATTTTGTCATGTACCTATATCCCCCAATTGGTTGGATATTCCCTCAATTGCGCCAATTTCAAAATCCAAAATTTGCTCGACAGTCTACTATTGTCTATGAGCAAACTGGCTACCTAAGGGGTCTTCCTTTATAATGAGTATAATAATAGATAATAATAGATAGAA
>JAJJWW010013113.1:0-105805 GCA_023531295.1 Papaver armeniacum | reverse complement strand
GTGTTCACATGGATAAACAGCCAATGTTATAACTTTAATCGGCCTCAAACTCTTCTATCCCAAGGTAGGAGAGACCATTGTTGGCACCCTTGAAGTCCATGCAAACGGGTTCATCTTCTATGCAACCTCCAGTCCAAATTTCCATTTCCATTTCTTATACACGAATGTAAAGAAAGCTTTCTTTCGAGTTGAGGACGAAAAGATGCCGGAGAAGAGAGACAGAATATCCAATTCCATTTGCTGGAGAGGAGATGTCACAATGATGACTCAGATAAGATTGTTGGCCGTAACGAAGATTTAAAGAACTTTGTCAGCAAAGTTATAGCCCACAAAGTTGAAGCTAAATGGAGCTCATGTACCCATAATCGCTTGTTGTTATCCATTTGTCGGCCGAGCTTCGCAAGGAGGGGGAATTTCAAGGAAAGCTTCCCTCCAAGGCATCAACCATCTTTGCCTTGAATTCTTTTTCGCTAGTTGGGATTGTAGATGAACCTTACCTTGTGGTCCACCTATACGACATTGAGCTTGTTAATCTGACAGCTTAAAACTGGGGAAGTGGATATGTGTGAACACGGAAATCGGGCTTGATTTCCACGTGATCACAAACAATCTAAATAAGAACTGAATACGTGCACTGAGGTGTGTGAAGTGTACAATATCCCTAGGTAGATGATAGTTCATAGATTCCAAACCCCTCAAGTTTGTCATGATCTCCTCATCATCCCCTGGGCATAGATCCGAGATACGAGTATGTATATGAATCTATCAGTGCAAAAGATAAAAGAGACAAAGGTTTACGTGGTTCAGCGCTAAGGCCTACATCCACGGATCTGAGGTGATTTACTATAAGATAAACAGTTACAGAGACGATCACAAGATCTTGTGCTCATCGATCACTTGAGCTAAAACTCTCACTTACTTCTCCATATTCTCTCTCCTTCCTCTCTCTTTTGATCCCCCTACAGTGAAGGGGGGGTACATATTTATAGCTAAATTTGGTGGGTCCCACCGACAAAGTGAGTCGTTGAGATCTTATCTTCTTGTGTTCTCGTGCATGATACGCGGACTTGAATATTATCCCCGCGGGCATGGTCCGCGGACTTCCCATGCTAACCCGTGGCTTCGACCGTATCCCGATTCATCACGCCGACCCCTTGTTTCCATCGTTGGTCGTCCGACACGTGTTCTCTCGAGCTACATTAAATGCGGGTGGTTGGAGCGGTCCGGTCCACGGCAAGTGGTGTCACTCCTCTTGTCATGTCCATGTCGGTTGACCGCTTCGATCGTTGATCATGTCTTACCTCGTGATGGGTTAGGCCATCCTTTGGTGCTACGCGGGGACTACCTATCTCAAAGTGCCCTTTATTTCGACCGTTGGTCTTGACAAATGGCACGTTGTTCGAGTGCCACGGATGCCCCTATGTGTCATCCTTTGAGTAATGTCATCCACGTGGACCCCGGTAGTGCACGTGGCAATGGAGATAAATAAGTGTACTTACAATTTGCCCCCTCTTCTTGCGACCGGGCGTTTGGCTTTTGTTGGAAGAAGAACTGTGTGGTACGTTTTTATCTCCCTCATAACTTCTCCTAAAAAGGCGCTACCTGCATTTATTGTGCACGTTTCCCACGTCCGCCATAATCGCCCTTTGGGTAGTGGACGGTTTCTTCCGGTTCTATAAAAAAGAGGAGAGTGAGAGAATGTGACTTTAATTCACATTCTCTGTTTTATTCTTTGTTCTTTTGTCTTCATCTTCTTAACTTCCTCTCGACACCATTGTTGCTTTCGTTGCCGCCTGCGTGGTCGTTGTCATCGCCGCCATCGTGGTCGTTATTGCTGCTATCTCCTTCTTCTTCTTGTCGATTCATTCTGTGGTTCGTGGTATGATCTTTGTGTGTCCCGCTTAATCACCATCCCCGAGTCCGCTCTGAGTTTCGATTTCCGGTGGTGCGTTGATGATGAGTTTAGGTTTAAGTATACCCCGGGATTTGAGAGTTAATGCCACCGAGTTGGTGCTTCGTGCGCCATGCTTTCGATTTTATTTCTTCTTTCGAGTTTGGATGATAATATGAGAGTTTAAGCAATCTGTTAGATGAAACCTAGGGTTATCTTCTTTTATATTGTCAGTTTTGAGATTTTCTTGATTTTTGATCTTTCCCGCCTCGATTTGAACTCCTATTCGTGTTTGTGCTCGTAGATATGTCCGATCATCCGCGGGTTCCTTACCAAACCCCGTCAAGTCCTCATCGATCTTCCCGAATGATCCCAACGTAAGGGGTGGAACTTCGCCTCCACTTATCCAGGGTAATCCCTGGATGGACGAACATCTTCATCCTCTGGTCAAAGGCCTTCGCTTAAAAGGGGTGATCCTCCGCAGGATCTAGATATGCCGCGAATCACCCTAGAGGGGGTCTCCTAAGCAGCAGAGTCCGCGCAATGAGCCTTTGGACGTGCAGCCCCTACGCGCTAAGCTTCCGTCATGACTAATCCACCCTGCCTCTAGTTCAAGTAAGTCAACTAAAACTCTTACTTCAAGAGAAAGGTCGGAGATAGAGTCTTCGGGAGACTTAGTTCCTCCTAAGAGGAAGGCCGCGGGTTCTGCATGGAGGATGCTACGGAAGAAGCTTTGAGGAAGACTCGCTTGTTACTTTCCGTCCTTTATCTCTCGGGTAATAAGAAGTTTACCTTCCGACACATTGATCTCGAGGCCTTCAAGGTGAAGCATGGTCTTCAAAGATTTTCGAGGTTGTCGTTTTATGCCGCAGATAAAGACATAACTTATGAGATGGTTACCAATTACAAGTACGATGCCTTTCATTTGTCGACAACCGTGGGTGCTTTCGAGGCTGGTTTGATGCTGCCCGTATAAAGTCGGTGATGATTTCTACTACCGGTCTGTCTAGCCGCGATATCGCCAAGAAAAGTCATAATCGCTGGGTGCAATAATGACAGAAACTATCTTCGCCATCTTCGTGAATGCTATCTTCGTAGTAAGGGGAAAACGATGATGACTTGCTATGCCCCTAGATTAGAAAAGGAGAAAGGGTGGTATACCCCCGAGAATTTCAAATAAATCCTTCGGAGATTATGTTAACAGAATACTCGTAAGCCGTGGTCTGTGAGTCTACGGAACATTACTTGCTAAGGGGGAAGTTCGCCTTTTGAGCGAGGTAAGTGATTCCAAGATGGCGAGGATTCCTGGTGCCGAAGGTCTTCCTATTCCCGCCGAGGAGAAATCAAGCGTGATCATGACTATGAGTGGTCTCGCCACCTGTTCTTGAAGTCGTTGGCCCGTGGGCCTATGGTTGGTCCCCGGTCCCCGCGGTTGGCGGCCCTCATCTGTTGACGCCTTCCTCGCGGCTTCTCCCGCTCGTTACGCTCATTCGCTCGGCGGATGAGTTTTGCCGGTATGGATTTTGTTTATAGCCGTGATGTTGATGATGCGTAAGACGAAGATGTCCCTGATGCTAATCTTCCTCCGCGGAATACCGACGTTGTTAAGGTGCGTCATTTGTTTTCTTCGTATGTATGCCCCTACGTTTTCTTAAATAATGTCGATTATGCCAAGGAAAGGTGATGCCAATGGTTCTTTTATCATTACGTGTTGTAGGTGTGTAGAGGTAAGAAGATTAATCCCAAGCAATCATCGAATTCTCCACCGAGGGTTCCTCTCATTTCGAGGATGTAAATAGTCCCGTGTGTGGTGATGAGGACTCTTCCGATAGGGAAAGAGCGAATTGAGACTTCTCCGCCTATTCAAGAAGGTGATGGTGATCGGGCAAATGACGGTGGAGGTGATGATCCGCCACCGGTGGTGGTCGGGGTGATCCGACTATTGGTGGTGGTCGAGGTGATCCAAATGCAATGGCGGTGGTCTAGGTGATTCGGCTGCGGTGGTGGTCAAGATAACCCGGCCATTGGTGGTGGTCAAGGTGATTCGGCCACCGGTGGTGGTCAAGGTGACCCGCCACCGCTACTGGTGGTGGTAAAGGTGATTCGGATGCCGGGTGGTATTGGTGATTCGGATGCCGGTGGTATTGGTGGTGGAAATCATGCCTGGGGGTTACTAAGTCCGGTGTAAATGTTATAGATAAAGGTAAGGGGCTTGTTCTTAGTAGTGGTGACAAGGATGGGGGTGCTTGTTATGAGTTCTCCTTGGTAAGGTTTTATCTGGGGAAACAGTCATTTGACATGTCCACGGTTATGGGGCTCGTTTCGGACTTCACTGCGCTTCCAGTGGTGATGATTGGAGTGTTCTCGAGGATAGTCTGCGTTGGTGGCCCATCCGGCGTCCGATCTTTGGTTTTGGTAGTGCCCTCCGAGGGTTTTGCTGGGTACCTCCTCCATCACAGTGGGGCCTTGGTGCAAGGTAATGTTGGTGTTGCTCATGGTGGGAATACCTCGGATTCTCCCTTAGATGATTTCTCGCGATCCTTAGCCGCGGATGGCGATGATGCTTTGTTTTGGCATGGCTGCGAAAGAAAAACTTACTTGGTTGTTCCTCATCCCGCCCCGTGATTGAAGGGGAAAAGAGTTCGGATGCATTTACTCGTAGGTACATGGAATTAACCCCGAGGAGGCGGTAGATCGAGGATGGGGTAAAAATCTCGTAACCAGCGGGTTTGATCTTGTGGTGGATCCTCCCCTACCGTTGCTTATATATGATGGCTATTGGCGATGGGTATCGCACAGCTACCCCAGCAACGGTTATTGGAGGTTTGTCCTGTTCTTTTTATCCCATGATTTCGTTCGAATATGATGTGAGCTAACTTCCCTCATTTTGCTGATAGATGATGAGAAGTGAGTATTGTAATCACCAACTTTACCGGCTCTTCAAGGCTAAATCTCTCAAGCTAGAGGGGAAGCTTCGACATTGTGACGAGACGCTTTCGAGTGTCGAGGCTTCGGTCTCTGCTAAGGATGAAGAAATAACCGAGCTAAAGAGTTTGCTTAGGCGTAAGGAGCAGGGACACCAAGAGGCTCAGCTACGTTCGAGTTGGCTCTTGTTAAGGCCAAGTTAGCTGTTGCCGAGAAAACTCCTCATCCATTTCAGTGTCCAAGGCCCTTCTTCTTTGGTAGTTTCCTCGCTCCTTATTTATTCTCGAAGTTTTCTCTTTCTTCCCTCCTCCCGCCGTACTATCTTCAGTGGGTGGAATCCCTGAATTGTTGTGGCTTCGGAGTGAGAGGGCTCGTCAAAAGGGTCGCATTACTGAGTTAGTTGAAAAACTTAAGAGTGAGTCGGCTAAATGGAATGCCCGCGCGGATGTTCATAACGCGATGGTCAAGAATGGCGTAAGAAAAAGTATTGCTTGGTAGATTTGCAAAATCGAAATAACCATGACCGCCATTTGTTCAATCGGGGCTCTTTTATGGACGCGGGATAATCTTGAGCAAGCCCGCGGCGTATTTCCTCCTTGGAAATTAAACTTAATGTTCGAAGGCGAGCCATGGCAAGCGCGGTCTTCTCATCCCTCGGATGTGCGGACCTATATGCAGCGTTTGGCCAAGGAGAGAGACGATGCTAGGGCGAGAATGTAGTGCTCTCGGTAGTGCTCTGTCTCGCGTCTCGAGCCGATGTGGCTCGTCAAAGTTGAACGTGAGAGAGACTTAGAGGTGACTATGTATCGTCTCAACAAGGGGTTGGAATTGAAGAATGATGAGGTTAATCGACATCGTCATTCGGGCTCGATGCTTCGAAATGATCTCGAGCGCAAGTCGGTATGCTCATAATCTGCAGCGGGTAGATTATGATAAGTTATCAAATGAATATGATTATGCCGCAGGCTTAGGGATTCCGCGGTTGATCATTGTGAAGGTATTCGTCTTCGTCATCGAGTGTGCTTTGTATTGTATCTGTCATAACTCACCGTCTTCTTTTACCGTTCGTAGAGCTCCAAGCACAAACTTTAAAGTCAGCAGATGAAAAGTTTGCCAAAGCTCGAGGCTAAGGTAGTTCAACCGAGGGTCAAGTTAGCTACCATCGCGGTCTGGCCTCGTCTCAGGATGAAACGTTGAAGCAAGCTAATCAAAGGATAGACCAGCTTTGTACTTCCTTAAATCAGGCCGAGATGAGGAGCGAGCCATAGGTCTCATGGCCCGCAAACAATCGGCCGAAGAGATTAATAAGATTCTTGGTGAGATTGAGCCGGATCTTAAGAAAAACCATGGGTTAACCAAGAATTACACTCGCGTCCCGCACCCGCACTCCCATCAAGTTCTTCTCGGGCCCTCCTCGGGTGGTAGTGTTCCTTCGTTCGTCAAGGATAAACTCGCGGATAACACTCCTACTCGGTAGACCGTAGTTAGTATGCTAGGGATTGATCTCGGTTGCTTATCCTTTTTTGGCGTTTTTGTTATTTTGTCACTGGGCTTGTAATCAATCGCATGTATTAGATCAAACTTTGGTGTTTAAATCTGATTTTGAATTTTGTTGGATTTATGTCTTACCATCTTTAAATATAATGGAAAATTCCGTAGTGTTTGTAACCCGCGGATATTAATCTTTGAGTTTGATAAAGTGTGTTGTTCGTGCAACTCCGTGGGTTGGTATCCCTAATCGTCTTGTGACCTTGCACCCCGTCCGCCTAACTCCTTGGCTGCAGGATCACCGGATCGGTGGGGAGTCCGGCCCGACGTTTAAGGATGTACTCCATTAAGTTCGCGGCTTGTAATATTGCACGGATATCTCATTCTCGTAAGAAGTCGCCTCCACGGTCATACACTTATAGACATTTCGAGGAGTTCTCGAGAGATTGCATGTGTATGCTCCGATATATTGCGTGTGTGTGTTTTGCACGGGATATTGCCCTATATTGTAGTGGGTATGATCCATGCTTTGTGCAGGATATCCCTCTTACTAAGTATAATGTCAATTCCTAATAATAGTAATTGTACAACGATTTACGTGGTTCGGCCTTAAAGCCTACATCCACGGGATAACAATTGCATCGATATTTTATTAAGATGTGACATGGTTTTCAATGTACATTGTGTGAGTAGTATATACATGTGGTTCATATGATGTGCTTTATATAGGTTGTGGGTTTTGAATAAATTGAAGTGTGCGTGGGTAATGAACGGGATATGATATTTGAAAATGAAAACTTGGATTGATTGAAAAATTAAGGTGCGTTACTCCTTTGTCAGAGATAGAAACATGTGGATTAGCAAGTCCATTTTCTTCTTCTGAAATACGCACGCAGGTGATTGGTCATGGGTAGTATGGCTTGAGGTATTTGGCATTACATGGATGCATGAGGATTTCCCCTTTCATATTACGCAGATAGTAAGAGCCATTTCCTGCGATGTCATGTATTATGTAGGGTCCTCCCCAAGTTGGTGCTAATTTTCCCCACTTTTTTTCTCGCTGGTATTGGGGAATGGTCCTCAACACATACTGCCCTTCTACAAAATTCCTAAATTTCACTTTCTTGTTATATTCTCTCGCCACCGTTGGTAGTTTTCCATTCTTTGCAAGTGTCGCTTCTCTTCTTTCTTCGAGGTCATCGAGCCTTTCCAACATCATGTCCGTGGTGAGATTCTTTTTCCTGTGCTTCGTCTTTGTAGTTGGAAGTAGAATTTCCGCAGGATGACTGTTTGACTCCGTAGGTGAGTAGAAATGGGGATTCTCCTAGCGATCTTCTGTCGTCCTATATGCCCATAGAACGTTATGCACTGCTCACACCATCGTCCTTGTATTCATCTAGTTTTTTTAAGAATGAGTGCCAAAGTTTTGTTTGTGGCTTCTGCTTGTCCGTTGCTTTGTGGGTATATGGGGGTGGATTTGTTCTTCCGAATCTTGAAGGTGTCGAACAATAAGTCAATATTCTTTCCTTGTAGCTGTTTACCGTTGTCGGAGACTATCTCTCAAGGGGATGCCAAACTCCGCAGATGATATTTTGAAAAATAAAAGTGAAGACGTCTAATCCCGAATTCTTGCCGTGCCTTTGCTTCTACCCATTTGCTCAAATAATCCGTTGCTACTATTAGGAATCTTCTTTTCCCCGTCCCCGATACGAGTGGGCCTACTATGTCGATACCCCATTTCCGAAGGGCCACGGACTATCAACCGAGTTCAACTTTGTAGGCAAGGGCGTGGATTCGTTTACCAAATCTTTGACATTCTTCGCATCTTTTCGCCATTCGTCGCATCTCGATCATGGTTGGCCGCATAATAGCCCTGCGTCTTTGCCTTATCTCGCTAGGGATCTCATTCCACCGTGATTCCCCGCGTCTCCTCTCGTGTATATCTTTTAAAACGACATGTCCCTCCGATCGGGATAGGCAGCGACGAAGTGGTCCGAGGAATGATTTTCGGTATAAGGCTTGGTCTCTTAACTCGTACATCCCTGCTCTTGACCGCACCTTCCTAGCTTTGTTTGGTGTCCCGGGGAGTTTCCCTTCTTTGAGGAAAGAGTGGATTTCCGATCTCCAATCTCGCTTCGACTATAATCGTCGTCTTCCTCCGCTTGTCGTGTAATGTCCTCGTTAAAATCGTCGAATATGTATTCTCCGACATCCTCGCTGAGATATCTTTCTCCTTAGGTTTGCGTTGGTTAGCCGTGCACGTTCGGGAGTTTGATGGATGGTTCGTACACTCTTGTTACCTTGATTGCTTTGACATCCTCGTTTTTAAGCATGGATGATATATATGCCAAGCATCCGCGTGTCTAAGTTCCTTTCTCGCGCGATGTCCCAAATCGATTTTTGGTACATGGGAGGCCAATGTTTGCACTAGAGCCATGTATGCCATTAGTGTTTCGTCGTACACATTGTATTCGTAGCCTATTTGCCGTATGATCATCGATTGAGTCGCTTGTTACCCGCACTTCTTGTATCCCTAATTCAATTATCAAACGAGAGCGTGGATCACTCCTTCATATTCTACGATGTTATTAGTATGGCCTTCGAATTCCAATCAATGCGTGCACGATTCTCGTCCCTCGTGGGTGTGGTGATGACGATGCCTATCCCCGCGCCTCTCTATTTTTGGAGCCATCAACAAAGACTTCCCACCGCGTGGGTTCACCGCTCAAAAACATTATTTGGCTCGGTTTTTCTATTTCGGGGCGCCCATAGCCTTCCATCCTTGTATGCGTATTTCTTCTTCACCGTCCAAAGGCAGGTCTGCTAGAAAGTCTGCTAATACTCGCGATTTCTCGGGAGTGTTGGAGCTCATAATGGATGTTGAATTGGTCGAGGTACGTGCTCCATGTTGCTATTCGTCCTACCTTTCCCCGCCCCCTTTGAGGATGGTCTCTAAGGGTGCCCGACACGGATCCGTATGTCATGTGTTAAGAAGTACGTTCTCGGCTTTAAAGTAGACCATACGACGGCTAGGATTAGTTGTTCGATTCTCGTGTAGTTTCGTTCTGAATTCGTGGTCTTGCGACGTAGTAGATCGGTTGCTCCTCCTTTGTACGGGTTCCCGACGAGCACCGCGCTCACCGCGCTGCATTTGCTGCAATGTAGAGTGCCAAAACTTCCTCGTGGTCCGGTTCAAGGATGGGGATTTCGCTAGGTATTGCTTAATGCCCAAAAATCTTCTTCGCATTCTCGTCGTCCATTCAAATTTAGTGCCTTTTTTCGGTATGTTGAAGAAGAGTTTGCACCTATCCGAGGATCTTGATATGAATCTTCCCAGAGTCGCTAGGGATCCATTGAGCTTTTGTACCTCTTTCGGAGTTCTTCGGAGAGGGCATGTTTGTTATGGCTCGGATTTTTATGGATCTACCTCAATGCCCCTTTTTGTCACCAGTATCCAAGGAATTTTCCCAGGTCACCCCAAAGTGCATTTTTCCTAAGTTTACCTTCATGTTGTGCTCTCTCATAGCTCCGAAGATGTCCTTCAGTCCTGGTGGTGGTTCTTTCTTACTCGCTTTACGAGCATATCGTCGACGTAAACCTCTAAAGTCCCGCTAATCCATGGCTTGAAAATAGCATCGACCATCCTTTGGTACGTTGCTCCGCGTTTCGGAGCCCGAAAGGCATTCTCACGTAACAATAAAGACCATGGGGTGTGTAAAATGCAAAGATGTTGCCGGTCTTCTTCCGCAAAAATAATTGGTTGTATCCGAATATCCGTCCATGAATGACAACTCTTCATATCCTTCTACCGCGCCGACTAGCCTGGTCAATGCTGGGTAATGGATAACTATCCTTTGGGCATGCTTTGTTCGTGTTGGTGAAGTCGATGCGGTCTAACCCCTCCATTTTTCTTTGGTACTATTACCATGTTGGAGATCCACGTGGGGTATTTGACTTCTTTTATAAAACCGGCCTCTAATAGCTTTCGTAGCTCCGCTTCTACCGCTTTGTGATGTTCTGTGGCCACCTTTCGTATCTTTTGTCGTACCGGGGGTGTGCCAGGTTTAATGCGCAGCTCATGCTGTACCGTCTTTGGGTCTATTCCTGATATCGGATAGTTTCCATGCGAAGATGTCCGCGTATTCCTTTAGCAAGTGTTATCGCCGAAGCTTCGCGTTCTCCGTCCATTAGAGTCCCTATTTTGATCTTTCTTGGATTCTCGCTCCGTCCCTATGTTGATCTCTTTCACCGCCTCCAAGGATGTGAAAGTGGGCTTTGCCCCCTGTGGGGAATTTTCTTTAATTGCTATTTGGTGGCCTCGATTCTTCGCCCGATTAACCTTTGATGTTGAGGCCTCCGTGGTTCCTACTAAGTTCCCTTTAGACAAGCTTTTTCCCGAGATTTCCTCCCGGATATTCGTCGATGGCTTTGTCTTTGGATGCCGCCTTGCTCCGAGCCTTGCGGGTTTTCCTTTTCTCATCTTCTTCGTTGTTGAGTTGTATTTGCATCGCGTGGCACTCTTTTACGGAAGCTTGATCACCCTTTATCTCCATTATTCCTAGGGGAGTGGGAAATCTAAGGTATTGATGGTAGGTAGCTGCGACTCCCTTGAGCTTGTGGACCCATCTTCGTCCAATAATGGCATTGTAGGGCGAAGGCGTGTTCACCACGCTAAAGCGAGTGTCGACTTTCATGGGGCCTGCGTCCACTTGTAAGATAATATCCCCAGGGGCTTCGTGAGCCGTGCCATTGAACCCGTAGATGGTGTAGTGTGAAGTCAAGTTGCTCATCGTTAAGCTCCATGCGTTTGAATGTATCGTAAAACAAGACATTTACGGAGCTTCCTCCATCGATGAGGATTTTCCTTATGTTGCATCCTGCGATTGGCAATGTGAGGATTAATGGGTCATTGTGATCTTCCATGTCATCCTCAATATCATCGGCTTCAAAGATCAGAGGTGCGTTCATCCACTCCTCGTGCTCTTCTACTTCCTTCCCATTTATACTGTAAAGCTCACAATAATCTTCAAATTGCTTTCTCGGTCGTTTTCCTATTTGTGCCGTTAGGGTTGGCTCTTTTCTTTCCGAGCAGGATATAGAGTTCAATGTGCGATTTCCCTCAGGTAGTTGGACCTGTTTGCTGCGTTTGGCTCTGTCTTCCATTCCAGCCTTTTCCACATATTTTTTGAGATCCCCTGCGTCTATCATCTTTTGTACTGCTATCTTGAGATTTTTGCATTTTTCTGTCGTGTGTCCGTAGAAGCAGTGGAAGTCGCAGACTTTTGGATTCTCGCGAGGCCGGTGGTTGTTTCCCTTTAGACCAAGGCCGGTCCTAAGTCTTCGCGACCCTTGATCTCCTTTAGAATGCGCGATAGCCGGTGTTGAGTTTCGTGTAGACTCGGTCTTCAAACTTCCTGCCACTCCTTTTGTGATCGTCTTTTCGATCCTTGTGGTGGGGGTTGGGCCTGTCTACTAGTTCCGCGGAGTTTGTCCGTGGGGTTCGTTGTGCCTGCGCTCGGGGGTTATCTTTTTGAATTTCTTCCAACCTCGCATGTTTTTCAATGATTATCCTTAAATCTCCCTCAGTGGTTGGGGAGGTACCGTGGATTTCAACAAACAACGGGCTCATCCTATCAAGCCCCCATTTGTAACAGTTAATACTCACCACGGGATCCACATGTCCAATGGCCTGACATACTTTGTGCCATCTATCCGTGTATTCTCGAACGGACTCCCTGTACTTAATTGCAAGTGAGAAGAGCTTGTCCATCCCCGTGTTTACAACTTTGTTATACATGTAGGTGGCCAGGAACTTTTCGGTGAGTTGATCATATGAATCAATGCACCCTGGCTTGAGGTTATCAAACCAAGATAACGCGGATCCTTTCAGGCTTGAAGGGAAATATCTGCATAGTATAGCCTCGTCGTAATCCCACCTTGCCATTACCCCCGTTGTAATATCGTAGATGAGCCGAGGGTCCGCGGACCCGTCGTAACATTCAAAGGTCGGGACCGGGACATTTTTGCGGAATGGTAGCCGTAGCCAACCTGTCGTGCAAGGGGGTAGTGTTGGCCTCCTTCATAATCTGTTCTAGCCTCCCCCTCCTTGCCTGGTCTTGAGTTGATTGATCTCTCGCTAGCATTTCCGCGGAGGTTCTCCATTGCCAAACAAAGTGCTCGTCCCGAATGGAAGTCCGTGTCTTTCTTGTGGGTTGTGATGTCGTGGCCTCTTCCGTGTCGTAGTAGTCCTAATTCTGGTCTGTAGTCCGGGTCGACCTTCTACTGCTCCGCGCATCTCTTTGGGGTATCCTTCTTCGGTTAGTGGTTGCGGGATGTTTTCGAAGATCGTCCCTCGGTCCCTCGTTCTGTCATCGAGAGTTAGCTTCGTCGTGCTTGATTCGCTAGTTCGAGCTTTGAGGATCTTCTCTCTTAGTTGCTGGTTTTCTTGAGCTAACAGGCCACCGCATCCGCGTACGTTAGCCGATTCCTCTCGTAACTCCTCCAGCTTGCGCCAATATTTGCGCTTGTTTGGTTTGACGCTGATTGGGGATTCCTTCCTGTAGTTGAGCTTGTCCCTCAGGACCGTGGTATTGATTTCTTCCATTAACGGCATGTCCTACTCGATTATTCCGTTGGATCCCGCCGTAGTTGTTCGTCTTGTTCATTGTCCCGCGGCATCCCGTAGGGATGGTTCTCGGATCACCGATTCTTTATAGCCTCCCGAGGCTCGGCTGGCTCAGTTGCTGCACATTACTTTGGAAGCGATTACTTGAGAAACCCCTTGTTTAGTGCAGTCTCTTGCGGCCATGACTTTCTTTGCTTCCATCTGCGATGTTGCCCGCATCTAAGAGCCATGTGCTTTCCGCCCCTGGCCTCGCATGTTGTCCGTGGCCGTGCGTCCTTCGCCCTTTGTCCGCTCCTTGTCACCGCTTGGTGTGGTCCTTGAGCATCTCTTGGAGTTATCTTTGTCTTCCCAAGATCTTTGTTGCTTTCCATTGCAATAATCTGCACAAAGGACATGGGAGGTAATCCGAGACCCAAAAGTCCACGGGTTGGCTGTTAGTTCAACTTTGACTTCATAAACTCGATTTCTAGTGGTAATGAGTGTACTCGGGTTGTTAGTTTAGCGAATAGTACGAAAGACATAGACGGATGCGGATTTAATCGAGATAAAATTCATGGGTCGTTGTTTGGTGGGAATTATGCTTGAAATTCCAGCTAACACCTAGATCTGTTGGTGGAAAACAAAATAGACATGAATATGTGCGAAAAACGAATCTAAGAACAGTGTCATTTGCTAAAACCAGATCTCGTTGGTTTAAAGGTTATATAATGTCCTATCTGTTGGTAGAAAACACACTAGACATAAATATGTGCGAAAAACGAGTCTAAGAACAGATCTGTTTGCGTTTTTAAGTAAAATTTTTAAGGTTGAGGCTGTGAAGTCACAGGAAAAGATAAATCTTTTTACCGGGACAAGGTCCCTGTTTCTAGCGCCAAATTGTGAACACGGAAATCGGGCTTGATTTCCACGTGATCACAAACAATCTAAATAAGAACCGAATACGTGCACTGAGGTGTGTGAAGTGTACAATATCCCTAGGTAGATGATAGTTCATAGATTCCAAACCCCTCAAGTTTGTCATGATCTCCTCATCATCCCCCAGGGCGATAGATCTGAGATACGAGTATGTATATGAATCTATCAGTGCAAAAGATAAAAGAGACAAAGGTTTACGTGGTTCAGCGCTAAGGCCTACATCCACGGATCGAGGTGATTTACTATAAGATAAACGATTCTGAAAGACGATCACAAGATCTTGTGCTCATCGATCACTTGAGCTAAAACTCTCACTTACTTCTCCATATTCTCTCTCCTTCCTCTCTCTTTGATCCCCCTACAAAGTGAAGGGGGGTACATATTTATAGCTAAATTTGGTGGGTCCCACCGACAAAGTGAGCCGTTGAGATCTTATCTTCTTGTGTTAAAATGCATGATACGCGGACTTGAATATTATCCGCGGGCATGGTCCGCGGACTTCTATGCTAACCCGTGGCTTCGATCGTATCCCGATTCATCACGCCGATCGCCCTTGTTTCCATCGTTGGTCGTCCGACACGTGTTCTCTCGAGCTACATTAAATGCGGGTGGTTGGAGCGGTCCGGTCCACGGCAAGTGGTGTCGATCCTCTTGTCATGTCCATGTCGGTTGATGCTCCCGATCGTTGATCATGTCTTACCTCGTGATGGGTTAGGGCCATCCTTTGGTGCTACGCGGGACTACCTATCTCGGGTGCCCCCTTTATTTCTGACCGTTGGTCTTGACAGATGGCACGTTGTCTGAGTGCCACGGATGCCCCTATGTGTCATCCTTTGAGTAATGTCATCCACGTGGACCCTGGTAGTGCACGTGGCAATGGAGATAAATAAGTGTACTTACAATATGACTGTCGTTTTTCGGGACTTCAAGCGTGATCCAGTTCAAATCAACTCAATTCCCTCAGTGTCTCTCGATCTCATAAAAAAACGCTTTAACAGTGGGGGTGTGAAGTATTTTGAGAACTGTAACGAAGATTTAGACTGGGATTCCATTTTGAAAGAGAGAGCAGATTCCCCGGGGAAGTTCTATGAAGAAAAGGGATGGTTTTTTTATGAACTTGAGGATTCAAAGACTAAAGACTTGTACAGGTACTACTATGCAAAACCAGAAGTGCGTGATGCAGCAGACCTCGAATCAGAGGACGAATGTGAATCAGAGGATGACTGAAAAATATCAGTCCAGCCAAAACGGTGATGATAGACATCCCGCGGGTTGAATCCACGGGATCTCCCGACAGAGAGAGTGAGTAGGGTTGGGGAGCACCCGCGGGAATCAACCCGCGGGATGTAAATCATTTCCGAAACTAGCCCAGGTCTCCCAAAATTTTCAAATGTCATAAATGAAAAACCTACTATACAAAGTCAATATTTTGCAATATTTTCTTTTATCAACATTATAGAAATGAGCCGTTTTTAATAAGCAATGAATTTTGTTTTGCTTTATCATAGATACTGCATCGTTCCAATGAAAGTTGTTCTTTTCCTTACAGAGCAAAGTTGTGAACCAGAACACATGGCTTCAGACTCCCCCAATTTGGATTGTTAAACAAGACCTAAACTTTGAGGAGTACAGGAACAGATTGGAAAATTTAGTTCAGATTAACAATTGGAAGATTCTTGAAGAAGACAATGACATAACAATACAGTGGTGAACTGGGTGGAGGAGATTGGTACAATTTCTTATCAGTCAGAATCATGCCTCCTCCTTTCCTTGTCTCCTCTGTAACTCTTTTTGTCATCAGAATCACGTGACCTTCGCTTCTCATGTTTATCATGTCTTTTCTCATGTTTATCATGTCTTTTCTCGTGTCTTTCATGTCTCCTCTCGTGCTTTTCTTGTCTCTTCTCTTCTCGTTTCCTTTTCTTTCGGCTTTCATCTCCGTCTTCACTTTCTTGGGCAGGTTGTTTTTGCATTGTTTCATTCACCACTTCAGTGGGAACCACTTTTTGGCTGGGTGGAAGAGAGCTTGATTCTTCCAAAGTGCCTTTCGGAGGTCTGTAATTAACAGAGAAATAACATCAGTTAAAACATGATGAGACAGAGTAGAACCTGATTTAAAGGCCAGTCAAAAAATTTAGTCCTTGGCAACAACTGATATGATACAGAGATATCATCTGTTGGTACGAAAATTAGAAGGAAAAAAATCTACAGGAAAGCTTAGAGCTAACTTCAAAGTGAAGGTATCAAATGATTGATTGATCTGGTTTACAACCAAAAGCCTCCATCAGATACAGTTATTTGAAGTGACGACAAAAAATCTTTCATGCGCCATTGCAGCCAAGTGGGGGTAACACCACACTGATCCGCCAGTTTTTAGGATTGCCATGAGTTTGAGATAAACATCTAAACTTTACTTACTATTACGAGGGTAGTTTTCTTTCAGAGCCATACCTTGCAAAGCCAAGACCTTGAACCTGAGCTGCTTCAGCATGACCTGCACCCAAATCTTCTGCAGTAGACCCTCTCTTCACGAGCTCGGAGAATTCATGCTTGTCTAACCGGTTACCCTGAGGTCGATTACTACGCTTAGGAGCTAAACCAAGAGCCTCGCGCATTGCCTGTTCTTCTTCTTCTTTGATCCTTTGTATCTCGGCTTTTGCAGCCTCCATATCTGCCTCCTGGGATTTCTTGTCCTTGGCATACCAGTGTAGGTCTTTGCCTGTTAATAAACGAAACAGAATGCAAATTAGCCAACTTCAATGAATTTTTGGTAAGTCATATGTGACTATAACTGTAACCTGAATCCTGGTGGCCATATTATACTTAGAATTCATGTGTGGTTACCGAAACCTTCATTGCTCCGATAACCAAAAGTCAGGGAACATACAATTTGACAACTAGGCCTATTTAACGTGACAATATACTAATTTTTGCACCCAAAGAGCTTGCACATGAATTAGATGTGTCAGCCAATATGTGATTTTGTGGTAAAAGGAGAACAGGCCCTCTCAATGAGTACAACATTACATATGCAAAACCCAACTAGATTTCTTGTGGAAAAATCACATATAAACTCATGTTCATTGGTGTCTCCAACTCATATAAAAAAAATAAAAAAATTACTTTTAGGAGAGTAAAACATTAAATATGGACAAGCTAACTAGATTTCTTAACATATAAACTCATTTTTGTTGAATTGTCTAGTTCATATCAAATACTATTGCTGACCCCCTCAAGGGCTTCCACAGACAAGATTTCCATTTTGAGGCAGGTATCATATCTATCAACTACTTGTAGGTTGTAGCACACAAGATGCAACCGTAGGAGAGCTGAAATCTCAATCACGGCAATATCGAAGTAAATATATTTGAATATTTCCCAGTTCCTGATACAATCTCTAAAGCAGAACCTGGATATTATTACCAAAAAAAAAGCTGCACAAAATCTTAGTGTCACTGCGTCAATTGCATGAGAGTAAAATCAGTATATTACCTTTCTGCCATCTCCCAACTGGGGCCTTGATACTATGACCAAGATAGTTCTCACGATGCTTGTCGACCTTCACGTCATCCCATTTAAACTCTGCAAAACCACAATTAGACACAAACAAAAATCGGAACGCAATAGAAAAGAAAAAAAGCAAGAATAAACCACAGGATCACACTTTCATATCTCAAACGATGTAGATTTCTATTAGCGGCAACAGGAGAAAAAACACCCTAATCCATTGAGCTTTAGGGACCCAAAAGAAAAGTCAGAATTTCCCTTATCCTCATTTTATCGATAACAAGAAGAACTTCCATCATTGCTTCTTAGTACCCACTCATAACTGTAATACAGGCGTCAGTTCTACTTTTTTCGTAAAAAGGAAGACAGTAGGGAAACAACAACGAGAAGTGAAGGAACTTCCAATTAGTCGTAGCCTAAACATTCGGTTAACGGTACAACACTGCGAGGTATCTAAATTTTTGGTCGGATTGTTTCCGTCTCCTGTGCTATATTCAATTCCAAACTTATCATTCCTCAGATCTTGAAACAGGACGAATGATCATTTCATATGATAGAGAAACTATTTTTAAAAGGTACGAATCTCAAGTTCACAGATATCATAATCTACAGAAACAAAGTGTTATCAAAAGATTAACATGAAGCTTGCTCTCGCAGCCTCCGTCACGCTCTTCCTATAATGTTAATTACTATTGTTAAAAATCATTGTTTTCCTATTCGAACTAATCAAGTCTGTAATCACAGTTTTAAAGGTTCGGGTGACCACCCAGACAAAAACACCCTGTGTTCATCCATACCACCATTACAAAGCAGAAAGTGACGCAAATTTCAGTTTCATTAACGTAAGTATACACTAGAAAACACATCATCTGAATTTCTCGCCTAAATTTTGCATCTAACAAAATTGAGCCGTTTAACAAACCCTAATTTTCAATCCAGTTAGACATCGCCCTAATCTTGTTCATCAAAAGACGATCTTATAAATTAATCATGAACTAAAATTAGGGTTACACATAGCATCATCAAAGGTACAGAAATCAAAAAAAATCTTTACTGATTTAACAAAATTAACAAACATGGGGAGATAAAATATAAAATAAACCCTAGAAAGAGAGGACTTACGATCTCTGCCACCACGAACACCTCCTCTTGAAGGATGATACATGCTTCACTGCAATTGCGAAATTGAGAATTTGGGGAGAGAGAACAGAATTTTTAAGTTTTCTCTCTCAGTTTAAATTAGGGGGATGTGTGTAAGTTCACGTGCTATTAGTAAAATGGTACGTTTTATACGATATTTGTTGAAGGCAGCTAAGAGCAACTGAAGTGGGGAGACTATAACCAAAAATTAAAAACTAAAAAAATTTGAAAAAAATGGGTTTACTCCGTGGTGCGACGCTCCATGGGAAAACCTTTTTTCTTTTTCCAGGCGCAACCCATTTTTTTCTTTTTTAAATTCGGGCGTAACTTTGAGTTACGCTCGATCATCAGGCGCAATTTAAAGTTGCGCCCCAATCAGGCGAACTTTAAAGTTGCGCCCCATTTTTTTTTTTATTTTATTTTATTTCGGGCGTAACTTTAATCAAGCGTCCCACTGCGCGCAACCTTTAAACTTCCCACCGCCGCAACCTTTAATAAAGACCAAACCAAAGACCAAATATAGTTTGGTTTTTAGTTTTAGTTTGGTATATGATCTTTACTCCTCTCCGTAGCGCTTGGTTTTTCGACCAAATTTTTAGTTATACTCATCGACTGTGGATGCTCTAAGGAATATGTTTTACTCTTTCTTTTTTTTAGGGCGTTTGGATACAAATCTATTTCTGATTTCTGCTTTTCGGGAAGTCGAAATCAGCAGCAAAACTATTTTGCTTTACAAAAAGTATCTGACGGCCAAACTAACAGCTAACTTTTCGACTTTTAGAAGTCCAAAAGTTATTTTTGATGTGCTATCCAAATAACCTATAAGATTTTATTAAGGAAAAAGAAAAACTGAAGCCCGACGTCAGGCCAATACAATAGTCTCGCTAAACGGTCACATCCCAAAAACGGCTTCCCAGTTTAGGATTAAATCATTAAACGAAATACAATTAAACCAATTCCTAATGGTTCCCCAATGATAGATTCATCTATTGATCTCACTGATGATCTCTTTTTTGGCCTTACCACACTTTCCTAAGGAGAGAAGAGTCATTGTTGATATGCTAGAGCTGAAATTGCTCTATAACTGTGAGTTGATTGTTCTACGAGGTATCCATTCTGGAAGTGAAATATCTTCAGATATCATAAGAGAAAGAGCATTTGAGGAAAGTGTGGTTCACAGACTCCTCGGAGCTATCACAAAAGCAGCACTACACTTCTTGAATGTCACAACCTCTCCAGCATACATTGTAGATTGTAGGGATGGCATTCTGCACATCTAGCCGAACAAAATTTGAGTTTTGGGGGCACATTTTTCTTCCACACATATTTGAAGTCATACAGTAAGTTGTTGAGGTGAGAACGTGATAACCAGCATAAATAGCCCTATCTTGCAGTGTATACGGAATTAGTGAAGCTAATTGCATCTTCTTCATCATATTTTACAACTATTGGATCACCTAAGAAAGTAATGAACCTGTTGAAATCATCAAGCATTTCAGTGTTTGGATGTCCTTTCAGATTTATCCTCCATCTCCCTTGAAAAACTAAATCAGCTATTTGGCCCTTTTGCAACAGCTGCTTTGTCAGCGTTAGGAAAGCAAGACAATGAGGCGTATTACCTTTCCAAAAATCAAGCCACAACTTGATATCTCTTTCATTCTCAGCTGAAAATTTAGCATTTCCTTATATCAAGTCTTTTGCCTGTTGGATGCCTTTCCAAAAACCTATTTCATGAGCTGATTTGTAATCCTCTAGACATAAATCTACTGCATCTGACTTTGATTTCAGTTGAATGATCTTCCTCCATAAAGATTCTTTTTCTTTGGCATATCTCCAACTCCATTTACCATAAGAGATTTATTTGTGCCTATGAGACTTCTTATAGTTAAACCTCTCATTTTCTTTGGTTTGATAATTTAATCCCGAGTAATCTAGTTAATTTTTCTGTAAACAGTTGAAGATCCCCAGAGAAAGTTCCTCATGAGTTGATTCATCTTATTTTCAGTTTTTGTTGGAAGCTGAAGTAGTGACATAAAGTAGATATTCAAGCTGGAGAGGGCACTTCTACTGAGAATTACTCTTTGAGCTTTAGATATAAATGTCCTTCTCCAAGGAGTCGGTTTCTTGCTAAACTTATACAAAATTGGATCTCAAATGTTGTTTTGCCTAAAAGATGCTCCTAGTGGCATACATGTGTTAATCACTGATAAGTGCATAATTCATATGATTTTAGTATCCATTCCATACTTGCTTTAGCTATTATTCTTGCATATTTTCGTATTATTACTATTGTTTTCTCTTATTTGCCTCTAATAGGTGAATCATCCAAAAAGGAGCTACAAAGTGCTGAAAAGAGATAGGAATAGAAGTATCCCAAGTATCCAAGTGCCCAAGTCCAAGAGAAGTGGAAGAAGTGCGACGAAAAGGAGCGAAACGCTCAAAATAAAGAGAAGGGCCAAATACCGATCTTAAGTCATTCAAATTAAGGATTTCTCATTACCATCTTGAACAGAATTGAAAGATAAAAAGAATGCAAAAAGAATGAGGTCGAGTTCGGATGAAGAAGTTGTGGCCAAAACAAGCTTTTATTGAATACCGAAGACAGTAAAATATGCGGACATGTACGCATACTTTAATCCGAAATTTTTTGCTGGAATTTGAAGTTTGCGGACCTGGTATGCGCACTTAGCAAGTAGGAAAACATGTATTAATATCTTGGAAGGCCTAAGGGCACGTTTGGAGTCGTTATTTCATATTTTTGGGTCGGGTTCTTGAACCGAACTAAATACTTGATGGCCAAGCAATGTAAACCTATAAAAAGGTATTAGGTCATGTAAAATGGATCATCTCATATTATACTTTTGTTCTTCATTAATATTTTAGGGTTTACCCCTTTAGGGGAAACCGGGTAATTGTGTAATCATGAGTAGCTAAATCCTTTGTTGATTAAGGATGAATGCAATGTTCTAAGCGTGAAGCTTTATTAATAATACAAATCTATTGAGAGTTTTTATCATCATCGTTTGTCTTCACTATATCTAGGGTTTATGATTGATTCTTAGATTGGTTTGGGTGCACAACCAGATTAGTCTATTGATCATTCTATTGCTAGTAGTGAGTTGAGCGATCCGTAATTGTCGTGCATCTCCTACACAAGTAGAGAACATGAGACCTTGCAGAGGGATTCTGTAAAGCAATCGTGTGTGGAAACAACACCAGTAAGTGAACAGAGCGTACTGAGTTTAACTGCTGGAATCAAACCTAAATTCACAAACCCTAAAGTGTTCGATTGAGTTATACCTTGTAAGCGTACCTCAAGGCGGACCAGTTGAATAAAATCCGGTGACTAAGCGTACCTATTATCCGGTGATACAAGGAGTTTTGGGGATAGCTAAGTGTACCTGCTATTCTACGGTTGGTGATGAATGGTTCTTACGAACAATAGATAAGTATTCTAATCTTGTTAACGCTTGGTAACGGCGAAGGATTCCTTAATCATCCCTTTCTTCTTATTGTGTTTATAATTATCTCACAACCAATCCACCTTTGTTATTTACTTTATCTTGCTGATCAAATAACCTATCAATTACACTGCTCTCTATGGGAACGATCTCTTACTACCGCTATATTACCAGTTAATTAGTGGGAAATATCTTTATTAATTTGTTGTGCCTACGACAGCCCATCAAATTTTGGCGCCGCTGTCGGGAAGCAGTCGCTAATTGATTTGTTATTTGTTTAGTTTGTTTTTATTTTTGTTTTTAGCTTTTTTCTTTTACTTTCTGTTTTGTTGTGAGTCGTCATGTTACCTTACGGAAATAACATGTACGGAGCACAAGCTCAATCACATAATAGTGGTAATCAATATGGTTTTCAATCTCATTCATATGAAAACTACCAACCATCCTATGGGTATAATCAAAACCAATATTTTGGCTATGATCAATATCCCATGGAACCTTACGGATATTCTCATACATGTCAACAACCTTATGACGGGCATGTAAGCGAACAATCACAAAGATGGGAGGATAGCTGTGCTTCTAATCGTTTATCTTTTGAAAGTGAACAGAAGCTTGATTGGTTGATTCTTCAGTTCAAGGCCCAATTGTCCACGCCGGAACCCCTTAATGAACAACTAAGCATGGAGAATAACACATCAACCGAATCTCACTTCAATATATCTAACCAAACTCCTGATCGTTTTTATGATCATTCACATATTCAAAAGGGGGAGACTTGGTCTGGAAATAGTGTGGTGAGTGAAGGTGTTGGTTATGATGAACGTCTTGACCAATTAATCCAAGCGATGGCGCAACATCAACAAGCGCTCCATACAATTGAACATAAATGATATGAGCAGCTCCAAGAACTTCAAGAGGGCATGAAAAACTTAAGAAGGGGCATGAATCAAATTAAGGAGGAAATGGAGAAGGATGAGCAACCTTTGGAAAGCCTTTGTAACAGTGATGAAGTTATTCAAGCTCCGGATCTTTATAATGATCATTCTCCTATTCAAAAGGAGGAGCCTTGGTATGACCGAACCATTGTTATGAACGGTGTGACATACTCAAATGCATATCAACGTTACAATGAACATCCATATTACAATATTTTTAGGCCGGTTGATTTGCAAGAAGTAGACCCGATCCCACAACGAATATTCATACAGAATACTCCAAAATCTACACTGAAGAAGAGTTCCTGAGAGCGGAATTTGATTCGGATGACGAGAGTATTGAAGAGATGGAGATTGGGAATGCAACCAAATTGATTAAAGTCGTGGAAGACCCAATTGAGATAGATAACAATAGTTTGATAGAGGACCACAATATACTTGAGGTAAATAATTCATTGGAGATAATGAATGAGGATCCGAAACAAGGTTTGTCTAATCCTTTGCATAATTTTATATCTATTGATCCTTTCCATTCAATTGAAGTAGTTCCCGAAAGAGTTTTTAACCCAACTTTTAAAAAATACCTCAATTAGGATTGGAGTTGTGCGCTTCAGAAGTTTTAACGGATTATTTTGATTTTAATTATTCACCACTTGATGTGTTTGATTCGAATATTGTGCATGTTCACCAAGATAAGGAACCTCTTGAAATTCCCGAGTTCTATGTTCTTTATCCACTTCCGAGTGTGGAAAGGAATAACTGTGGGGGAAACTTCAATAAAGTGATAGCTTCGATATTTATGTTTTGTGCTAATATTTTTGTGAAGATGTTATATAAATTGCAGATTGTTATTTGGAAGGATTACCAAATTTTCAGATTGTTGGTGTACGGACGATAACAATAATGTCGGGCTGACGACGTTAAACCAAGCGCTTTTTGGGAGGTAACCCATCGGTTTTGTATCTCTATCCCTTTTATTTTTAGTTTTATTAGTTTTGCATATTATATCTTGCATTCCCAACTTAAAGTTTACAAAATCCTATATCTATAATGAAAGTTTTGATGAATTCTCGTCAAAAAATTCTGACTGCACTTGTCACGAAAACAGCTCTCGAGACTTCATACGGAGTCCGATTTGAGTGATTGACCCCAACTTTTAAAGAGAACAGGAATACCTTTCTTTTCAAAAAATAAAATCTGAATTCGGAGCTTGTTAAGTTTGAGCGATAGGCCTGGACATTTGAGTTTCGGTATTTTTCCAGAACTTTTTTAGATTGCATGTCTGTCAGTCCGGAGGCCATAAAAGTCAGAAAGTTTATCGAAACACTATCAAATTTTTATATATGATAGAAAATACGTAGGCGAACAACTTTTGTTTAGGATGCTTTTCCTAGTTCTCTACCCATTGGTATAGTTTTCGAGTTTTTCAGGGCTGTTATGTCAGAAATCAGAATTTTAGGTTTTGAACATTGAGGACAATGTTGAGTTTAAGTGTGGGGGAGTAGTTAAGCATGTTTGGCTTGCATATAAAATGGAAAAAAAATAAAAAAATCATACTCTTTGATTTCTTGCATTCTTGAGACTTCATGTTTTGGAGTTAATTATGAGCTACTTAGGATGACATTATAAACCTTTTAAGGTTGAAACAATTTTTACGGCTGTAGATTGAGTTCCACTTTATCGTTCTAAAATCCTTAAATATATACGTTCATAATTGAATGCGAAACTAAGCTATGGTAGTCATTTGAAAGATTCATCCTCGCAAAAAAAAAATACTGAATCACTTTCTTTTTATTTTTGTAGTTTTATGTTTCTCCAAAGTGATTTGGTGGGATCCTGATACTGCCATGGATGTTGTAGAAAGATAATCATTGGTTGAGTATATAAAAGCCCCATAAGACAATTGTCTTACACTCATAAAGAGTGAGCCAACGTAAAAAAAAAAAAAAAAAAAAAAAGGAGAAAAAAAAAGAAAAAAAAATGTATATATAAGGCTCATCTTCATTTATCGACACTAATAAGTGATAGGTCCGGAATTGCGGACTAATCATAGTCGATGAAAACAAAAACCTATCATCATTATATAGCAAGTCAAAAAGACTATTGATGAGGTTCTCGACACTTGGATAGCAGTATGTGTGGAACGTTGTCCCTGTCTCCGTCGCCTAAACAAATGTGGAACGCAGGATCCAAGGCAACTATCACATACTTGCTGAAAAGGAAAATGCGCTTAGAGTATCTAATCATGTGGTCGAGTTAAATGGGTGATTCTCTCAACTATTGTGCTATAAATAAGAATCCTTTGACGACATTCATAAAAGTATTGTGGGTAACATCTTTCACTTTAGTCAACATTTGCACACTTCACTTTTTTATTTTCATTTTCTTATCTATCCATGTGATTTCAGTATGCGAGTGTTGTGGCAAACGTTGCAACAAGTATGATGACTATCTTAGTAGAGTTTTGCAATCAGGTTGAATGTCACACTTAAGTAATTACTTATGTGTGATGATTGAAATGTATGTGGGATGTTTGCAGCTAAAGAACATATGTAGGCTGATTATCTTATTATCTACTACTTTGTGTCTATCCTTAGTGGTTCTTCCAAGGTGAGAAAATGGAGTAGGTTTTGTGGGTATACCTCTTGTAAACCCTCACGAGACTATAACTCGTCCACTAGGGACACCTAGGGGTTTAAAGGCTTGTTATACATGCTAAGTGTAACCGTTTTCTCAACGACATGGAGTTGTTGTATTTAGGATTAGTTTTATTTAGTTTGTATAAGTGCATAATTCATATGATTTTAGTATCCATTCCATACTTGCTTTAGCTACTATTCTTGCATATTTTCGTATTATTACTATTGTTTTCTCTTATTTGCCTCTAATAGGTGAATCATCCAAAAAGGAGCCACAAAGTGCTAAATACAGCTAGGAAGAGAAGTATCCCAAGTATCCAAGTGCCCAATTCCAAGAGAAGTGGAAGAAGTGCGACGAAAAGGAGCAAAACGCTCAAAATCAAGAGAAGGACCAAAGACCGATCTTAAGTCATTCAAATTAAGGATTTCTCATCACCATCTTGAATATAATTTAAATATAAAAATAATGCAAAAATAATGAGGTCATTCCGAGTTCGGATGAAGAAGTTGTGGCCAAAACAAGCTTCTATTGAATACCGAATATAGTAAAGTATGCGGACATGTACGCATACTTTAATTCCGAAAATTTCTGCTGGAATTTGAAGTTTGCGGACCTGGTACGCATACTTAGCAAGTAGGAAAACGTGTATTAATACCTTGGAAGGCCTAAGGGCACGTTTGGAGTCGTTATTTCATATTTTTGGGTCGGGTTCTTGAAACCGAACTAAATACTTGATGACCAAGCAATGTAAACCTATAAAAAGGTATTAGGTCATGTAAAATGGATCATATCATATTATACTTTTGTTCTTCATTAATATTTTAGGGTTTACCCCTTTAGGGGGAAACCGGGTAATTGTGTAATCATGAGTAGCTAAATCCATTGTTGATTAAGGATGAATTCAATGTTCTAAGCGTGAAGCTTTATTAATAATACAAATCTATTGAGAGTTTTTATCATCATCGTTTGTCTTCACTATATCTAGGGTTTATGATTGATTCTTAGATTGGTTTGGGTGTGCAAACAGATTAGTCTATTAATCATTCTATTGCTAGTAGTGAGTTGAGCGATCGGTATTTGTCGTGCATCTCCTACACAAGTAGAGAACATGAGACCTCTTGCAGAGGGATTCTGTAAAGAAATCGTGTGTGGAAATAACACCAGTAAGTGAACCGAGCGTACTGAGTTTAACTGCTGGAATCAAACCTAAATTCACAGATCCTAAAGCGTTCGATTGAGTTACACCTTGTAAACGTACCTCAAGGCGGCTCAGTTGTATAGAATCTGGTGACTAAGCGTACCTGTTATCCGGTGATACAAGGAGTTTTGGGGATAGCTAAGCGTACCTGCTATTCTACGGTTGGTGATGAATGGTTCTTACGAACAATAGATAAGTATTCTAATTCTATTAACGCTTGGTAGCGGCGAAGGATTCCTTAATCATTCCTTTCTTCTTATTGTGTTTATAATTATCTCACAACCAATCCCCTTTGTTATTTACTTTATCTTGCTGATCAAATAACCTATCAATTACACAACTCTCTGTGAGAACGATCTCCTACTACCGCTATATTACTAGTTAATTAGTGGGAAATATCTTTATTAATTTGTTGTGCCGACGACAACCCATCAATCACAAAGTTTTTCTCAAAGTTAACTATTGGACAAGTACTAGCTTCATAGACTTGCAAAGTCATAAATAAAATTTTTACCACTACTTCCTTAACATCCATAAAATTTAAAGAGTCATATGTAAATTGTAGATGTGACACTGATATTTGAGAATGAATGTTGAATCCACTTATCATGTTCAGCTCCTCACTTCTTTTTAGCAACTTTGTAAAAATTCATGTTACTAGAATAAATAGGAATGGTGATTGAGAATCACCTTGCCTCAAGCCTTTTAGGTGCTTGAATTTTGATGTGGAGCTTTCATTTACTAATATTGAAGATTGAGATGAGGAGATACTCCAATGAATCCAAGACCTCCACTTGACTCCAAAACTGATTGTATTATTTGGATACGACTAGATTAATATGGATATTGATTTTTGAGAACGTGCAAGTAATCTTCTTAATAATTATCCTCACAGACTCCATTGTCAAGACTTTCTGATTGAGAACAAATAGAGACATAAACTCAACTGTCAAGGATCATTAAGTTGGTCTAGTTGCAATTATATTAGGTTTTGTCCATATAGTTTGTCGAACGAAAAAGTTGGTGGTGTACTTGGTACCCCCTCGTTTTCAGAATCACCACAACCACTGGAATGGATTTCTTCTCTATCTCCTTCAAATATTTAAGTTTCTCTATTGCATTCAAACCCCTAGCATTATATGTTATGACTAGGAAATTCATTAGGATAACCTGTTAGCCCCCTACAAGATTGCAACTGTAGTTTCCACTACCCGATCTTCCCTTACATTGATCATCAGGATCCTTTTATGCCCCCACAATAATTTCTGCAAAAATCCTCTGAACTTGTTGGTCTTTACCTAAATGTTGAGTCCTAAAATTGAAACTCACTTCCATAAGCAGTTCAATTGTGTTTTATATGGTTTCCATTTGTTTGCCAGAATAAACCTTCAAATTAGCTAAATCAAACATGACTATCCCATTCCAAAATTTCCAGAATTTGCTTAATAAATATAGGTCTCTCCATATTAATCTTACTAACATTAGATTACCATTCCTCCCTTTATCCAATTGTGTTTTTGGAATAGATTCTTCAGATGCATATCCAATTTTGTTTCTGGAATAAATTCTTCAGATGCATTGTCGGTCATCTCCTCTGCACTATTCTGCTGACTAGAAGCATTAGCAAGGGTGCTAGATTGAGCGTGGATAAGTTGTTAGAGAATTGCTCGGTCGAACTCACAAGTGTTGCTATCTCAAGCTTGTTTTCAAATTTAATTGTCAAAACTATATCTTGATTTCTAGTCTATATTTAGTCAGGTCTCGGATTAGGATAGAAGGGTGTAGTTGAGAATCGGATATCACTGCGTTCTACCGTTTGAAGGCGAAGATCAACAGGAGCTTTGGAGAACTTCAACATCAAAAGGTAAGTGAATATTGAACCACCTATTTCTCAAGTTTTCACCTTTCTATCTTTGAGACATTGCCGCGTGACTAAATAAGACGGTATATGCATAATAGAAATTTCGAGTCAAGTTTATCTTGAATATCATTCTCGAAATATGACTAAGCTTAAGAACATTTGTTCATACTTGATGAATTTGGTTTATAACAATTTATTGTTTATGACCAAATCATGATTCAAGATTTAATCATTTGAAAATAGCCTGGAACAATGATATGTGTCATTAATGTTATTCGAGAATGTTTCATATTGATTATTAGAGAGACATATAACTACTGTTATTTGGATACATGACAGTATGCATACCAGTTCACATACTGGGAGAACTGTTATAAGTCCACAGTCGTACATGTACCCAGTACACGTACCAGCATAGTTATAGTTTGGATTCGACTTTTTGGTACGTATACCCGGTATCCATACCATAAAAAGTTTGTTGATCTTGAACCAGGAAAGGTATGCATACCTAGTATGCAAGACGGAAAAGATTTGTTGGTTTCAAAACCGAATTATGTACGCATACCCAGTATGCAAACCATAAAAGATCAGTGAGTTCTTGAACTCGGTTTTTTTCTTAAGGGTATCCATACCCGGTACACGTACTATGACAAAAATATTCACGAACAGGTACAGTACACGTACCAGGTACACGTACTTGCCCTGTCGAATATTTCCAGATGCATCAGAATTATTTCTATAAATAATCTGCATTTGAACAACTCTCTAAAAACATTATCTAGACATTTTTTTATCATATGTGTGACTCAAGAAAAGTCTTAAAGTGTTATACGCAACTGGTTAGGCTTATCGTTAAATTGGCTAGTTTCGGCTAACCTTCATGAACATGTCATTGTACACGGTTCGATTATGGTCCATCCTAACCAGAGTGTATATTCTAACATGTTAATCTCAAGTCAAGTTTTTCATCTAAAGGTAATTATTGATTGCTTGGTTCCAAAGCTATCTTATCTTAAACCTAAACCAACCTTGATCTTGAAAGTCTATATAAGGAGAACCTCAAACAATTGGGATCTTTAAATCCCTGACACTATTCTTGTGTGTCCCAGTTGTAAACTAGAGCCATCCTCTCCTTAAAACCCTTATAGGGTTTAGCTACTAAAAATACTTCACCTAGGGATTCATGAAGCTAGGCCCAATTATCTTTATCTTGATAATTCATTTATCCTGTCTTGTTTTGTTTGTTGAGCTCGCTCCAACAAAAAAGATAGGTAGAAATCACAAAGTATCTTCGTCTTAGACTTTGTGATTCCACAAGTTTCGACTTGTGAGGTGAATGATAATCTAGTTTTCTCTTCATGAATCATAAGACCGGATTTTGAGGTTTGCTAGACTTTGTCTATTTCAATCCATTTCCTACCTCACCTTGATCTTTGATCAGAACGGAAATCACATATAAGGTTATCTGTGGGGGGCAGATTGGTTTAAAGTCTTCAATTGAGTTGAAGCAACTCTTAGGCTGTAAAGGAAGTCATATAAGGGAATCAATTGCGCGGAGTCCTGCTGGGATTCAAGAGGCATAAGGAGCGCGACTTTAACTGAATTATTATGACGGTTTAATTCGGTATCAACTACATTCCAGTCCGAAGTTGTGATAGTAGGCTAGTGTCTCTTGCGATTTGATACAATTTGGTATTCAAGTCTGGATTAGGTCCCGGGGTTTTTCTGCATTTGCGGTTTCCTCATTAACAAAATTTCTGGTGTCTATGTTATTTATTTTTTCGCATTATATTTTTTATCACATGTTGTACGTTAATCAACCAAAGTAGATATATCCATCCTTGTTAGTTGGATACGACTTATTGATTCTTGGATATTGATCTTTGGAATCGTCCGAGTACTCTCACACATAATCAGGTTCACGGACTTGTTTCTGTAAACATTATAATTGTAAGAGAAAGAGATATAAGCTCTTCATATAATTCCTGATTGAGATTCATTTAGTTGAACTCTCGAAATTATATTCGATTTTAGTCCATACAGGTTTCCTAAGAAAAAGTGGTGGTGTATTTTGGTACCCCCACGTTTTTAGAAGTAGCGGTACACTTGGTTCCCCTCTCATGGCTTCGGGAATTCCTGCCATTAGAATAAAAAACCTTTATTCCAATTTCTCCATCTTCCAGAGTGGTTAAGTGCTCAAAACTATACTGTAGCTGCAATTTATTTTGATTGAATCTATTAAAAGATTGCGGATTGGAATCAGTTTTGGGCTTGCTCCAGAACTCTTAAAATAATCGAAAAAAAAATGGAAATCTCCACCTCATCATTTATCTTCTGAGTGGACCCCCCTTGAGCTGACTTGTTGTGCTGACTCGACTGGCCGTTTGAGACCGATATTTTCAAATTTGAATTTTTGAAAAACACCAACTGTATAATTTTCATTCCCTTTGAGTTTAAGGTACTCTCATATGTTGTTCTTCTTTAACTCCAACAAAAATGAGAGAGTTTTTTTTTTTGACACGATCAATGAGCGAATTGAACCCGCAACCTATAGGTTGGGATCCCAACCCCTGGCCAACTGGGCTAATGCCAGTTGATTAACAAAAAATGAGAGTTTCCCCTTCTGTTCCGACGGTTTTCATTCTCTTTGACTAATAAAATCCTTATAAGGATTTCTCTAATCCAGAACTTGATTCCACCTTTCTGTATTTCCAATATCTTAACTCCATTTGATTTCCCAGTGAGATCCTTCATGGACCATAAGTCTTTCATTCAACTTGAAAGAAAGACTTATCAATTTTCGATGTGACTCACATGGACCGATTCGGGCTATCTATTTCTCATCCTAAAAAGTATAGGAAAATATTTTATTTGTGCACTGCTCCAGCATTTTTGATCTAGCAGCATCATAAACCAACCATTTTAAGAACTTCAATCTCAGATGGTATACTATTATACTACAGTGACGCGGTTTTTTTTTTCTTGGATAGAAGCGATTATGTTTTAAAAACAAAATGAGTGATTAAATTGTTGGATAATCCTGTTATTGAAAAGTAGAAATTGCATACAAAACCATATTTTATTAAGTGACTCTATGGGTACCAGATACCCTCGTGCAATAGTAATCTAGTTCTATTTTATATTATATTCATGCTTCAAAAAAGAAAAATCAAACAAAACTAGATTGAATTCCCAACTGATATTAAACTAGTTAAATCACAATGGTTGTTGTATGTCAAATCAATGACAAGTACTTGACATATCACTAAGTTACTCCATCTGATTCTTCTTACGCTTAAAATAATTCTTTAAAAACTTTCCAAGATGGCGGTAACTTCTTAATAAGTGCGACAACTTGGAAAGATTCATAAATAGTCATCAGTCTGGCAGTTAGTTCATGATGATTCCTCGAATTGCGCCATGACTGATTTGGTGTCAATCATCTTGAAGTCTAGGGACTATAAACTTTTTTGATACGACAAATTCAATCTTTTATTCCTTCTCAAGGGAGCCCCGCACTTCCTTACCCCTTGCCAAAGAAGTGGAAATTATATAAATATCCCTCCTTCTCATAGACTTCACAAATATCCTTATACCATTATAATTATACCCTTCATTTTCCATAAGGAAATTGATTTTGCTTATAATTCCATAAATGACCTTTTATATTATAAAGATCCAAAGGAAAGTCAGTTGTTTCCTTCGTTATTTTTCAGATCCGAAAAGTGTCGTTCTTCTTTTCACTCTCCTTCTCTTTCGGCCAGCCCCATCACCGCCTGTACAACCGTCTCCGCCGTCACCATCACCACCTCCGTAGTCGCCACCTCAATTTTCGGATAGATCAATTGTATCCTTTGATGATTTCGGTTTTAGCACATTCAAGATCTTGATATTAATAGTGCACTTCAATTAGAACTCGTGTGTATATGATTTCTATTGGATCGAAATTAGAGAGGTACATATTTTCGCGGAAGAACAACAATAGAAAGATCTTCTTTCATAAGATGCACAAATTAAAAGTTCTTTTCTCTTAATTTATCATTGATTTTTTCGATATCAATTGAAGATTTAGGAGATGGAGATCTAATTTTAGATTTCAATTTCAGGTATTTTTCCGTTTTAAAGCATTGTTTATTTATTGAAGTTTAATAACTAATCACATTGATAGAGAAATAATATTGGTGGTGGTTATAGTGACGGAGGTGTTAGTGTTGGTGGTGGTGAACTAAATGTTACTTTTTGAGGATCTGTTAGATTTTTTTGTGAATTTTTTAGGAATTTTTGTATAGAGGACGATGGTAATGAAATAAATATGTTGTTGGGCTTGCAATTGCTTTAGGTATTGACATGGAGATTATTATGAACTCCTGTTGTACCATCGACTTGTAATTCCGGTCTTAATACTTATTATTTCATAACATATATTTCGTCGGTTAAGGATTTAAGAGAACGATATGTTATGTATGAATTTATCCAACCACTTAAGGTATTGTATAAAGCATTTCTCATTTTGTAATGCTCAATATTAGTTGTTGTATGAACTAATGCATGTTTGTATTTGCAGCCAACTTCCAAGGAAGAAATATGGGAGAAAGGTAATTATTGAAAATGAAATTCTTGCAAGAGCACATTGTATTTTAGACACTTTATTTCCATTTGGAATATGATTAGGGTTAGTTTGGAACTTATAGGGATGTTGTTAGGGAACTGGATTATAGGTTCTTACTTGTCGTTAGCTAGTTTCTCTCATTTAGGTTGAAGTGGTTTGATTTCTATGCGAGTAAATGGTTATGTGTTTTGATTTGTTGTGGATTTTTGTTGCCCGTTGATAGTAATTGTAATAATTTTGTAATAGCAAAAAGTGTACAGTGAGATGGTAAATCATTACTTCTTTGTCTTTATATAGAAGTAACAACAACTCTACATTTTTGATCCAATTAGTTTTGGCTCATTGTTTTTTTTTTTTTTTTTTTTTTTGCATTTTCTTTGTTCAGACACCGTGTTATCCATTGGCACTATATGTTGTTGTTCGTCATGGTCGTATTTATGGTGCTTTTTCTCTAGGGTGCTTCTACTTTGTTATTTGGATTCTTTTCCACTTATTTTAATTTTTCTCTCTCTTGATGCATTTTATTAATTCGTTAATTGTATTTGGTTGAATGGTTGTGTAATTGAACTCTAAAAACATTGAACTAGCTATACTAGATGAATTTGTGGTATAATGGTAGTACATTTGACTCCACTTCAGAGATGCGTGTTCGATTCACGTAAGGTTCACTAATTTTAGTACATCAATTTTTGGAATCAACTTTGGTTGTTGACACCAAAATTTTGGGGTCAACTTTGGTTGTTGACGCCATATTTTGGGATCAACTTTGGTTGTTGACACGTACATTTTCTGAATTTTCAAATTCGGTATCAACTTTGGTTGTTGATGCAAGATTTTGGACACCATACATAATCTAAATATTTTCTGAATATTTTAGTTTTTGGGGATCAACTTTGGTTGTTGACACCAATTATGATGTTAACTTTGGTTGTTGACACCTATATACATATATATATATATTCTGATTTTTGTTTCGGGGATCAACTTCGGTTGTTGACGCATATTATGATGTTAACTTCGGTTGTTGATACCATATTATTTTTCTTTTCTTATTTTTTGATTTTTATTTTCGGGATCAACTTCGGTTGTAGACACCATATTATTGTTTTATTATTTTTCAGATTTTTGTTTTGGGGTTTAACTTTGGTTGTTGACACCACCGGCATTGGCGGTGGTGGTGGCGGCGGCGGGGGCGGCGGTGTTCCAGTGGTGGTGGCGGTTGGTAGGTGGTGGTGGTGGAATGGTGGTTGAATGTTGGTGGATATGTGGCGGTGCTAGTGGTGGTGGAATGGTGGTGGTGGCGGCGGTGAAGTGGTAGAGAAAAAAATTGTTGTATTTTGAAATAAAAAAAAATCATACGAGTAAGGGTATTAAAGTAATCTATATTTAAATGGATATGGTTTTTAAATGATAGGGGTATATTTATTGTTGTATAAGGGTATATTTATTGGGTGTTAAAACTAGGGGTATATAATTAATGTACCCGCCAAATAATGATAGAAGTTGTGGAGAAATTTCACTAAGGAATTTAGAATATCGTTCTTGCATAAAAAGTATGAGTGCTTCCATGCCTAAATTTCTGATACATGTAGTATCACTATCCTTGTTAAGGACTGGCGGATTTTTCTGTCAAGTACACGATTATCCCTAGAGTAGACAAATAAAATAACATCTTGGGTTGTTAGCGCTTGAAGTTACTGACATTGAATTTCTCCGTCTTCTCGGTATGAGAGGTGTGTGAAGCATTGTTGACATAGGATGAACCAACACCCTTGTTAGAGATTTTTGACAAATCAGTGTCAATTGTCACTATTGCTGCAGTGCACAAACCTAATAAGTAATAAGGATTAACAAAATTAATACCAACGGTCTATATACAGTAACAAGTTAGTATAAAAAATTGTGTTGTAAGATTGTTGAGTATGTCTGTTATCGAAAATCTAAAACTTGCATATATCAAACAAAACTAGACAAATCACTAAATTAATGTCAAAAATATTTGATTGTCCATCAAAGTTTATCCATTAATTACTAAATTTAAAATGCAGTACATACTAATTTTTTGCATGTATATATAAGCAATTAAATTACTTCGTTACGTATACTTCATTATGATTGTCCACGAAAAATTTATCCATTAATTACTAAATTTAAAATGCATAAACCAAAATATGGTTGCATAATGTGTTATGCATCCTTTGTAATTTTTATAATGCATGTATTAAAGTATATTTATCTTGCAATTAAATAAGTTGGAACTATTGATGCAGAGGCAAATAAAACAAATTTTCTTAAATTGTTAAAATTTACACTCTAAATTTGATATTGTTGTTTGTGCAAATTTTTTTATTAGTTTCCAACAAGATAAAATTCGTAAAATTCCAGGCTTTTTGATACATGTTATATAAGAATCAAATCTTTTTGAAACTAACCTTATATTTTATTTATTTACACAAACAAATTTTGTCAACTGTACATGTTAGAATCAAATTGAAACTAACCTTATATTTTATTTAACATGTAAAGCAACTTTATAAGAGGAATTAAGGATTGTGGTCAAAATCATTCAACATTCATACAAAATATATTTCATGTTATGTATCATTAAACAAGTTCGCAAAAAAAAAAAATGGTTCTACGGCATTCTTTTAAAATATTTTGAACTGTATAATGTTGGATAACCGAGTTCTAGGGTAAAAACCCAAAGTTTGTTTTAAAATTAATGATCTTTCTCTCCGAAGTTTATTTCACTGTTTGATATACTATATTTTTTTATGATTGTTCCTAATAAGTTGTATGATAAAATTCAGGTAGGTTAGTGTTTGCGGGTGAAAATGGTTTCTGCTGATTTCGGTGTGTGGGTGAGAAACGAATTTAAACCCTAAATAATGTACTGCAAGGGAGTACTTTAGATTCGAGAGATCAATCTGTACAAGTCCGGCCTAAACCAAGAAATGGCCGTTCCAGACTTGCTTCGGTCACAAAGTGGTGGAGAATGGGTTGGTTTTGGGGAGGGAAGCAAGGAAAGTGATGAGACCATAATAGTTGATTAGGGAAGAGTAGTTGTGTTACGTCTTGTATCATAAAGTGGGAAGCTAACAGATGGGAAAGCTAGCAAACGTTTTCTGAGTGGTGTATGCTCCTGACTGAACTTGTTGTTCGGTGGAAATAGGTAAGACCTATTTATACAAGTCGAAGTGAAACGTACTCTGGTCTCATTAAGGAATGGAAAAATGAGTGAATAAATGGGAGGAGGTGGTAACATTAACGCATGGAATTGATGTTCCACGTTTCACCATTAACTCCCCATAAAAAGAACGTTTACTAACTCCCCGTCATCCTTATGACACTTCCTTATGACGGACGTAGTGTACGCCGCACGCCGTAAACCGCCAAACCAATACCCAAAGAGGATCCCCGGTTTGTGATATGTGTTGATGTCTCGAATATTTTTGGAAAACATGTAGCATGTTGTTGTTGTCTGGCAAGTCGCACCGGGAGATTTGCTAGCTTGGTGACCTTCGACGGTCGAGATTTTTCATCTCAAGAGGAAAGATAGTCGTTGATCATTGCACGCTTTCGTTTTGGTAGCCGCGTAGGGAAGGCCAGCATGGTGACGCGGTTAGGTTGGCATGCCGTTGACATGGCATGGTTTGGCGTGGCCAAACTTAGGTTTTCGGGCCAAAGGTTACCATGCGTCGTCTGGTAACCTTGGATGGCTAGGATTTGCTCCTAGGATTGAAGGGGGACCGTTGATCGTCGCACGCCTTCATTTTGGTAGCCGCGTAGGGAAGGCCAGCATGGTGGCGCGGCTAGGTTGGCATGCCGTTGGCATGGCATGGTTTGGCGTGGCCAAACTTAGGTTTACGGGCCAAAGGTTACCATGTGTCGTCTGGTAACCTTGGATGGCTAGGATTTGCTCCTGGGATTGAAGGGGGACCGTTGATCGTCGCACGCCTTCGTTTTGGGTAGCCGCGTAGGGAAGGCCAGCAGGTGGCGCGGCTAGGTTGGCATGCCGTTGGCATGTCATGGTTTGGTGTGGCCAAACTTAGGTTTACGTGCCAAAGGTTACCATGCGTCGTTTGGTAACCTTGGATGGATAGGATTTGCTCCTGGGATTGAAGGGGGGACCGTTGATCGTCGCACGCCTTCGTTTTTGGTAGCCGCGTAGGGAAGGCCAGCATGGTGGCGCGGTTAGGTTGGCATGGCATGGTTTGGCGTGGCCAAACTTAGGTTTTCGGGCCAAAGGTTACCATGCGTCGTCTGGTAACCTTGGATGGCTAGGATTTGCTCCTGGGATTGAAGGGGGACCGTTGATCGTTGCACACCTTTGTTTTTGTTAGCCGCGTAGGGAAGGCCAACATGGTGGCGCGGCTAGGTGCGTTTGGCATGGTGGGGCCAAGGGCTTAGCATGCCGTTGGCACATGGTGCGTCTAGTATGGCTAGGGCCAAGGCAAGGTGTGGATTGGCTTGGCATGGTGGGGCCAAGGGTTTGGCATGCCGTTGGCACATGGCGCGGCTAGCACGGCTAGGGCCAAGGCAAGGTGCGGTTTGGCTTGGCATGGTGGAGCCAAGGGTTTGGCATGCTATTGGCACATGGTGCGGCTAGCATAGCTAGGGCCAAGGCAAGGTGCGGTTTGGCTTGGCATGGTGGGGCCAAGGGTTTGGCATGCCGTTGGCACATGGTGCGGCTAGCATGGCTAGGGCCAAGGCAAGGTGCGGTTTGGCTTGGCATGGTGGGGCCAAGGGTTTGGCATGCCGTTGGCACATGGCGCGGCTAACATGGCTAGGGCCAAGGCAAGGTGCGGTTTGGCTTGGCATGTGGGGCCAAGGGTTTGGCGTGAATGGTTTGGCTTGGCATGGCGGGGCCAAGGGCTTGGCATGCCATGGGCGCATGGTGCGGCTAGCATGGCTAGGGCCATGACAAGGTGCGGTTTGTGTAGCACCCCCTAAGCTAGCAGCTGACTAATCCAAGAAATTAGCTAAATAAAGAGGCACTAAGAATCTAAATCATTTACTTAACATTCAATTAAGAAATCTTCTACAAAATTTAACCCAAAAACTAGCCCCGCTCAGAAATATATATATAAAAACTCCTCTCAAATGACACACATCATCCCTAAAAGGGGTGCCCCGTAGGAATAACAACTAGCTTTCAAGTAAACATTAGTATAATTCAAAGACAACGCAAGTTTTATCGAAAGTCGATAATACACGCTGTAATATTGAAGCCCACTTCCACTCCGATTAAGTAGTATTGCATCGCCCTAGCCATAGAAAAGGATATAAAGGAAGATAATTTTGGCCATGTAATATTGAGGTGTATCGCCTAGCCATAGAATATGGATATTGTGTCACATCTCATACCACACAGAAAGCCTGCACACAAAGATATGCATGAATTTCACAACACCAAGATTGATTTGTAAAACAATAATGAATACAAGAGAGTTCGTTATTGATTCCCACCACTTTTGATGACAAGCCTCGCCTACCTCGAGATGTACAATCCACTGGTTCGTCTTTTGAAGATCGTTGAAGAGTAACTGTCAATCACAGAAGCACTCTAAGAGATTAGCCAAAAGGCTCACACAAGACTCATAACATAATCTCATACAATTGTCTAGTTATAAACTAAGTGAACTAACTAATGGCTCTAACTCTATTACTAGTTCCATAACCTGGTAATAAGCAATTTTGAGATAGAAAAATATCTACTAATCCAAATAGGGTCAATTTGGGTATCATCGGAAAGCCCTCGAAAAACCCTACAACTTTGCAAAAGGAACCGGAAGATAATTCGGACCAGAAGTGGTCCAAAAACTCAAAATAGGATATCTGCCCCTAAGCCCAAGCCCATTAGGCCTGACCCATCGGGTTAACCCACAACCCAGTCCACTACCCACTAGGTCTGACTTGTCTGAGTCATATATCTGACTCATCTTACTCATTGACTCACCGAGTCAACGTAGACAATTATACAAACACCCGGGCATCTAAAACTCTGGTACACCGCACAAGCACTAATCTTTAAAGTCTATCAATTTCTCAATTTTAATCCAAATGAAACTCTTAATCGCTCGTTAGAAAGTGTATATCCTCTACAACTTTGTAGCTATGACCGAAGCCAATTCCGATCTGAATACACCTAGAAAAGCCTTTTACTCACTTACACGATGCTCTCAGACACTTAACCAAATTTGACAAACTTTATATCTAAAGAATCACAAATCCGTACTACAAATTCTATTCATAGGTCTTAGTCTAATTAGGTCTATATCGTGCCTAAAAGAGTGTCTAGAAAGTGTCCAGTAAACATAATACCAAACATAAAAATCATGAATTTTCATAATAATAGGAAAAGATTGATTCTACTCAATTTCTATTCTTAACCCTTACCAAAACCTCTAAAGACATATTAGAATGCATATAAGAGATTACCTTGATTAGACAAAGCTCCTCATAATCACTTTCATATTAATCATTATCTCCATCATTATTTTCATCATGAGCTATATTAATACCACCAACTTCTTCCTACGATTGAAGTTAATTCTTTCTCAACTAAACACTCTTCTCCTATCCAGGGGGTATCTCTACCTCTACCAAACTCCCTATCAGTTTAAATAGCTCGGTTCACTCCTTCTCAAGTTTCTTAATCTTAACCACTCTCTCCAAAACTTCCTAGCTACCAACTATTCTTTAGTTTAGTTCTATTAGAAATTATTCTACTCTCTGTCTCTCTCAAACCATATACCTTCTCTCCATCTCTCTTGTTTTGTTACTAAATCAACAAGACCAACTTAGCATGCCAAACAAGATAAACTTCAAACAAAAATATCTTTTCAATAATCTTATTAATCAACTAACGTAATTAGCTATTTAGCCTAAACCTGATTAGTTAATTATTATATATATAACTAAAATATACTTTTCTGTTACCTACTCCAATTAATAACTATGGGGTAACCATTTTCTATGCAAAGGTCCATTTGCAGGTCAAAGTTCGCCGGTCAACGACGACGGTCAACGGAAGGTTGACTTTAGTCAAACTTGGATATCCATTTTTTGGTTTGCGATATCTTCTTCGTCCAACGTCCGATTGGCGCGTTCTAATAGTCCATTCCACGTAACTTTTCGAGATCTATTCAACGGTACTAATTTCGTATGATAATAATGGAAAAATAAAATCTTAAAATAAAAATTTAATATTCTTGTTTGTACTCATTACGTAGATAATTTAAAGAGCTTTCCAAATATATTAATTTTGCAAAAATCCGATATGTATTTTTAAAGATATCTAAGTTTTAATTTTTTTGATCTATTTTTTAAAACAATGACATTCTTGTACATATACAAATATTAACTAAAAGCTTAGTTAATGGGGGTATTATTGTCATGTGAAAAGACTTCACCAAAAATACCTCTTTTCTTTATATTAGTATAAGATAAGATAAGATATAAAGTATCCTATTAATATATGAATTTATTTTCTTTCAAGTCTATTATTGTACTAGGCATCCAAATACTATTATTAATTTTTCATATGTATTTTCTTTTAATAATTAGCCATTACTTATTTGTACTTAATTAATGTTGAGTGGAATTATGTCCTAACAAAATAATATTTGAAGTATTATACTAGTATACATTACAATCCTTTGGACTAACTAATTATTATACAAGGTAGCTTCAATACCACTACTAATCAATGAAATACTTTTATTTTATTTATTTATTTTTATTTTATATACTAGTGTTATTATTATTATTACTGCATTGATTTGTAATTTCCCAAGAATTATTTCTACCTCATCAACATTTTTAAACATAATTGTCTTTATCAATTATTTATTAGACTAAAGATATTTTGGGTATACAATTTCTAAGGAATTTAGTCTTATTATTTTATGCAATGTGTCCACACGTTCTTAAGTCTTCTTAAGTCTTATCCGAATGAGTCTTATATTAACTATCTGGTAGTTATTTTAAATGCAAAGGAACATATTTGTAACTTTATTTTGATTTACCAAAATCTGATCGTAGATAATTATTAATAACTTTTGCATAGCTACTTAATCCTAATTATTAATTTAATCATTAAATATTTACCTATGAGATTTTGATTAGATAGAGTTCATTACAAGACTATTTGATAAATGTTATATTACTTTGTTATGATTATTAGTGATCTTATTATCATTTGTCATTATTAACATTATTGGTCGACCTATTTTGTTAATTAGCATTATTTATTTTTTTCATTTTTTTTTTGAGTACACGAAAAATCTTGTTGTATATATATCTTAACTACTCTTACAATTTAAATTCATTTCTAATTTAATAGATTAATGGTTCCAACCACAGGAAAAGGTACTTTATTAGTTTCTAAATTAAATTCTGGGATCTGTCAGTTTACTAATAGAAGCAAGTCCTCCTTTTATGAATGGTAATCCATGAATGTAAGTTGTCCTGTCTAAGATGTTTGGCTAATCAATCTCTACTTTCCTATTGAAATTTCTAACTTATACTACAATTGGTTTCAACCTGGCATGATTAAGTGGATTGTTTCCCATGTAAGATTTAATAGTGAGCTCGATAAACTTTGGGTTTGGCAAATAGAATACAAACGCAGAATAAACATAGCGAAAGCTAACTAACTAACGTAAATAATTCTTCGAAGTTTTCACCGCCACATGCACATCTTGATCTGTCTCTGAAACTGAAAGTGGGAAAGGGTGAGCACATCATCCCTAAAAGGGGTGCCCCGTAGGAATAACAACTAGCTTTCAAGTAAACATTAGTATAATTCGAAGACAACGCAAGTTTTATCGAAAGTCGATAATACACGGAAAGACAGTAAAACATAATGTAGAAACTTAACTTTTTCAAAGTAATTTAAAAGAACAATAATAACAAACAGTAAACATCCATGAATAACAGTAAATAAACATCCAAGTATGAGATGTGTGTGTTGCCGCACATAAGGAAGAGTAATATTGAAGCCCACTTCCACTCCGATTAATTAATATTGCGGTGTATCTCCCTAGCCATAGAAAAGGATATAAAGGAAGATAATTTTGGCCATGTAATATTGCGGTGTATCGCCCTAGCCATAGAATACTTTGGATATTATGTCCAAAGATATGCATGAATTTCACAACACCAAGATTGATTTGTAAAACAATAATGAATACAAGAGAGTTCGTTATTGATTCAATGACAAGTGCAATCCACTTGGTTCGTCTTTTGAATCGGTTTGGCTCACGAAGCACTCTAAGAGATTAGCCAAAAGGCTCACACACGACTCATAACATAATCTCATACAATTGTCTAGCAACTAATGGCTGTTCCATAACCTGTGAAATTTTGAGATAGAACCAACTAATCCAAATAGGGGTTTGCCCTCGAAAACCCTACATCTTTGCAAAAGGAACCGAGAGCTAATTCGGACCGGAAGGCAAAACTCAAAATAGGATATCGCCCCTAATCCCAAGCCCATTAGGCTGACCCATCGCAACCCACAACCCGGCTACCCACTAGGGACTTGTCCGAGTCATATATCTGAACTCACCGAGGTGCGGTTTGGCTTCTTTCTGGCATGAAACTCTTAATCGTGGGGCCAAACTTTGGGTTTGGCATGCCGTTGGCACACTGGCGACGACTAGTTTTAGATCACATATATTTTATTCGACACTTAACTTTGACAAACTTTATATCTAAAGAATCACAAGGTACTACAAATTCTATTCATAGGTCTTAGTCTAATTAGGTCTATATCGTGCCTAAAAGAGTGTTAGAAAGTGTCAAGCATAATACCAAACATAAAAATCATGAATTTTCATAATAATAGGAAAAGATTGATGTTGATTAGACAAAGCTCCTCATAATCACTTTCATATTAATCATCATTTCCATCATTTTTTCATCAAGAGCTATATTAATACCACCAACTTCTTCCTACGAAATGGTTTCTCTACCTCTACCAAACTCCCTATCAGGCTTGGCATGGCTTAATCTTAACCACTCTCTCCGGGCCAACTAAATCAACAACACCAGCTTAGGCCAAACAAGATAAACTTGGCTTATTAATCCAACGTAATTAGGGTTAATTATTATATATATAACTAAAATAGACTTTTCTGCTCCAATTAATAACTATGGTAACCATTTTCTATGCAAAGGTCCATTTGCATGGCTTGACTTTAGTCAAACTTGCCATTTTTGCAACGTCCGATTGGCGGTCCATTCCACGTAACTTTTCGAGATCTATTCAACGGTACTAATTTCGTATCTAAATCGTTGTTAGATTAATTTCTATTAATTAAGGTTCGTCTCTAATTAATCGAGTCATTAGCGGACTTGGCTAATAGCGTTGACGTTTGGCATGTGGGGCCAAGGGTTTGGCATGCCGTTGGCACATGGTACGGCTAGCATGTATAGGGCCAAGGCAAGGTGCGGTTTGGCTTGGCATGGTGGGGCCAAGGGTTTGGCATGTCGTTGGCATAGGGGTACAACTAGCATGGTTGGCGTGCCTTGGCGCGGTAGGTGTGGCTGGCATGATTTGCCATTGGCACATGGGTGCAGCTAGCATGGTTGGCATGCCTTGGCGCGGTAGGATGTGGGCTGTCATGATGAGCCATTGGCACGGGGTGCGGCTAGCATGGTTGGCATGCCTTGGTGTGGTAGGATGTGGGCGGCATGATGTGCCATTGGCACGGGGTGCGGCTAGCATGGTTGGCATGCCTTGGCGCGGTAGGATGTGGTCATGATGAGCCATTGATGAGCCATGCCTGGCACATGCGGCATGATGAGACATTGGCACATGCGGTGTTTTTTGGCTTGTCGAAACCCTAATTAGCATTTAAAAAAAGGTATCCTGGTAATTTTCTCATGAAAAAAATTAAAGGGTTCAATAAATGTGCTTGGTTTGGACATTATTACTTAAGTTCTGTGACGTCACTGTCTGACTAGGATTTTACGACTTTACCCCTAAGTTAAAAACCACCATCAATATTAAGTCCCCTGCTTAGCTCGGAACAGGTGCCTTGTTGCGAGGTAAGCATATGATGGTGACAGACGAGGACAGAATCGAAACGTATGACATGCAAGATGGTCAGGAAAGTCCGACTAACCTTATTCGAGAGGTAAGGAGAGTTCATGATCCCGTGTTTGGCGGCCTTGCGTAAATTCTGCTCGTGGTACTTGCAGGTTAGGCTGGAACGGAGCCACTAGTGCAGATTTGGTGTGAAGGGAAGCTGCTAGCACTGGTCGGCTTGGACTTGGAGCCGTTAGCACTGGATCGGCTTGGAATGGGAGACGCAGGTATCGTGCGGCTTGGAAAGGAGCCGTTAGCACTGGATCGTCTTTGAAATGGGAGCCGCTAGCGTAAATTTGGCGCGGGCGCTAATCCGTTGGCATGGCATGGCGTGAGCGTTGGCTTCGGGAAGACAACAACTTGCTTCAGTTTCGTGGGAAGGTGACGACTTTTTCGAGAGGTAAGGAGAGTTAATGATCCCCGTGTTTGGAAGCCTTGCATATATTCTATTTGTGGTGTAGACCATGAAGCGGTGAGATGAAGATCGTCGGCTTAGTCTAGCTATGCATCATCTTGGCTGGTTTAGGGAACATCATGACGCTGGCTCGGCGAGTTGTTGGTGTTGGCGCATTAGCATGAAAGGCGCGGATTATTGCAAAAACTGAACGTGGAGCGCTGGCAAGACTGGCACTGGCAAGGAAAACGCGGATGTCTTGGGAGTGGCAAGGCTTGCTCTTGTGGGACCGATTGCCTTTCTTCATGCGCGGCTTTAACAGTGAATTATTTCCTTATTCAAAAATCTGGAAGCGTTACACCCATAAGAGAGCGTTACTTCTCCTTTCCCCTTTTTAGGGTTTGTGCAATACATATATTGCTGGTGAAATTGTATCATCTTCCTCTTTCCAGTTGTTCGTTGGTGAAGGTAGGGTAAAGCTCATTCCTCCTCCTGGTTTGGTATTGTGATGGAATCTCCTAGCAACGATCGTACCTCCTTTTTCCGAGAGATAAGTAGAATCCGCGATCCTTGCGCCTTGCAGCTTTGCGTAAATCCTGGTATGGATGTGCGTCTTCAGGGCTAGGCTTTTGGAACGCGAGGCGGAACTACTAGCATAGACTTGGCATGAAAGGGACCCATTAGCACTGATTTGGCTTGGAATGGGCGTGGGCTGCTTGACAAAGCGTTGCTCAAGCATGGCGTTGGCGAAGCAAAGGTGCGGACTGTTTACACGGTGGTGGCTTGTCTTCGCGGGACCGATTACCTTTCCTCCTTACTTAGCCAAAATAGGAAATCCTTTCCTTATCCAAATTCCGAGAGTGTTATGCTTTCGGATGGAAACTTTGCTGCCCGAGATATTATTTGGGAAAGTGCCTGAAGAAGCTATGACAGAGGCGTTGGCAACTCGCGCATCCGTTTTCTATGACCAGTTTCCCCTTTTTGCTGTTTTTTCTTTGTTGTATAGACGTCTTGGTGCTTTTGCAGACTTATTGTTATCTTCTTAGTATTCATGGCGAAGTTAGGGTTTCGCCAATTAGCATCCCTCTTGCGGTTTCACATCTTTGAATAAAACTTTTTATTTGAAAGACTTCAATCTTCCATTAGAATATGTTGTTCGATCTTCCATTCCCTTCAGAGCTCCTGAGTAATTGAATAAGGCATTTCCTGTACGTTTTCAGCTTTTTTGGTCGTGACCTGATGGTTGATCGTGTCTTCTAAGCTTTGACTGTGAAAGTATTTCGTGTAGATCCCCAGTCCCAAAGTATGGTTTACATATTTCCATCTTCATAGTGATTGCTGCTGCGGTGAAGCTCTGGCTGGTATCAAAAAATGAGCGGCAACAGTTCTTGGTAGTAGATGTAATCAGAAGAGACTACATTGTCGTAGGAACAAAGTAGGTTGGCTAGAATCGTATGGGCATCCACGGAAGTAAAAGGGTCGGCTGGATGCGTAAGCGAGCAAACTGTCCAGTCACGAGTTTTGGCGGGATGGATCAAAAGGTGGCCATGACTACGAAGATTGGCTGGCTGCGATCATGATCCTTGACGTGGGGTGTGTGATGGCACGACCCTTTGCAGGAAGGAGTGGTGTTGAAGCGGCTTCGGCTCTTGGAGAGGACATTGAAACTTAAGGAGTCAAATGCTGCAGCTTATGGAGATAACGCCGAAGTGGAGCGGCTGCTGGAGCGAACGTTGAAGCGGAGTGGTTGCTGAAGCGAACGTTGAAGCGGAGCCGCTGCTGGAGAACGTTGAAGTGGAGCCACTTCTGGAGAGAACGTCAAAACGGCGCCTTGAAACTCTCAGAGCCTTGACGGTTACAATACATTGGTTAGGAGTCCCCAGTTCTATCTATCGATCGTGCTTTCCAGGAGAGGTTGAGGTTTGGGAACGGCTTCCCTGGCTGGAAACAACTGCTTTCCTGATGCAGTGCGGTTGAGGGATGCAAATATGTCTTGACGCTACGCCTTGGTGAAATATAGAATCTCACATAACTTTGCCTCGATTTTGGAGAAGTCGTTCCCGATCTTTACGTGTGATGAAATTGGATTGCCGATTCCATTCTCTTCGGGCGTTCAAGAGCAACGCAGCCTCTTCATCTATAAACGCGCATCCTTTTTGTCTTTTCATCAAATCAACAGTGGTAAAAGGAGTTCGGCTTCTTCCGGCTCTTCCAGTATCTTTCCCTGATGGTGGAGTAGCGTCTCTAGTGACGGTTGGAGCTATCATGCTTGAAGAAACGTTGGGGTGGCGGAAGCGGCTCTGGTTCTGGTGATCGTAAGAGTATCGCGCAGAGATGACATAGTTTTGATCACGGAGTGCTGGATCCATGGCGTTGTTTCGAAGGGTGAGGATGGCGCTGCTTTGGCTGGTTGTGGAGCGGAGAAGATGGTGCTGGAAGGGCACAAGATGTTAGCGCTGGAAGGATGCAAGACGTTAGCGCAGGGTGTGGTACTGTGGATGGCATGCGCGTGTGGCATGTGTGCCTGGAATGCGCGTCTGCTAAGCGCGTCTTGGCATGCGCATCTGATATGCGCGTCTGGTAAGCGTGTCTGGCACGCGCGTTTGGTAAGCGCGTCTGGTAAGCGCGTCTAGCATGCGCGTCTGTCATGCGCGTCTGTCATGCGCGTCTGGCATGCGCGTCTGGTAAGCGCGTCTGGCATGCGCGTCTGGTAAGCGCGTCTGGCATGCGCGTCTGGTAAGCGGGTGGAGGAAGCTTTGTCTTCGATTGACGACATGTGCAACGTGACTGGTCATACTGTTTCTGAGGATGTAATCTCGAGTTGGAGGTTCCATCATGACATGTGTGTAAACTTTTAATTCAACGTTCTTTGGTTCGTTGAAGGTTTCTCTGAGGTCGAGAAGTTTCTGGTCGAAACATTCGAAGGTCCTTCTGCGGATATGGGGAAGAAGCAGGAAGCGAAAATCGAAAAATTTTCCAGGAAGCTGAAGTTGAAAAGGGCGACTCTTCAAAGCACGAAGGAGGCTCTTGCTAAGAAGAGTAAGCCATTGTTGAAAAACTTTCCTTGAATACATTTCTATCTTCTAAACTTCTTATTTTTAGGTTTTTTTTTTTTTTTTTATGAAAGGCAAATGAAACGCCTAGTTCATGGTTTTGATTTTCTGGATTTTTTGGGTTGATAGACAAGTGTTAGCTATGAGGGTTTTGGATTATTATTCGGGATGAACCGTTTTAGGATGAGGCTGTTTTTGGTTATGATTGAAAGTGTTGCAGGCATCCCAGGAAAACCATGGAACTGTGCGTTTGGTAGATGACATGGGATGAAACATAACATGGCTATTGGTTTTATCATTCCCGTGAAGACTCAAAAAAAGCAAACCATGTATCTTGTCTAGGTAGGAATTACTTGGTTTTTTAGGTCTCCTGATGAAAACGAAACCTTCCGGGTGTAAAACCGAGTTTTATGGGAAGCACCGCCGAGATTGTGGAAAGTCCCCAGTCGTTACTGAGTTATCTGATAACTGAGTCGTTGATTCTCGGGCGGATCATTTGCTTCTACCCTCTGGGAAGTTCCCAGTCATCCCTTGTCGTGTCATGACTATAATAGGGTCGCCTGGTAACTGGGTCGTCGATCCATGAGAGGATCGCCTGCTTCTACCATCTTGATGTCTGGGTCGAAGCATGAGATCGATGATTGAAAATTGACATTTTAACCGAAAGATCAACCTCCCACTGTGGTCGCCAATTATTTGTGGGTGAAAATGGTTTCTGCTGATTTCGGTAATTTCGGTGTGTGGGTGAGAAACAAATTTAAACCTTAAACAATGTACTACAAGGGAATACTTTAGATTCGAGAGATTAATCTGTACAAGTCCGGCCTAAACCAAGAAATGGCCGTTCCAGACTTGCTTCGGTCACAAAGTGGAGGAGAATGGGTTGGTTTTGGGGAGGGAAGCAAGAAAAGTGATGAGACTGAGAATAGTTGATTACGGAAGAGTAGTTGTTACTTGTATCAAAAAGTGGGAAGCTAACATATGGGAAAGCTAGCAAACTTTTTCCGAGTGGTAATGCTCCCCGATTGAACTTTTTGTTCGGTGGAAATGAAAGACCTTTTATACATGTTCCATAAAGGAATGGAAAAATGGGTGAATAAATGGGAGGAGGTGGTAACGTTAACGCATGGAATTGATGTTCCATAAAAAGAACGTTTCACCATTAACTCCTGTATTTACTAACCGCTTCATCCTTATGACACTTCCTTATGACGGCGTCTTGTACGTCGCACGTCAGAAACCGCCAAACCAATACCCAAAGAGGATCCCCCAATTTGTGATATGTGTTGATGTCTCGAATATTTTTGTGGAAAACATGTAGCATGTTGTTGTTTCCTGGAAAGTCGCACTGGGGAGACTTGCTAGCTTGGTGACCTTCGACGCTCGAGATTTTGCATCTCAAGAGGAAAGATAGCCGTTGATCGTTGCACGCTTTCGTTTTGGTAGCCGGGTAGGGAAGGCCAGAATGGTGACGCGGTTAGGTTGGCATGCCGTTGGCATGGCATGGTTTGGCATGGCCAAACTTAGGTTTTCAAACCAAAGGTTACCATGCATCGTCTGGTAACCTTGGATGGCTAGGATTTGCTCCTGGGATTGAAGGGGAACCGTTGATCGTCGCACGCCTTCGTTTTGGTAGCCGCGTAGGGAAGGCCAGCATGGTGGCGCGGCTAGGTTGGAATGCCGTTGGCATGGCATGGTTTGGCGTGGCCAAACTTAGGTTTACGGGCCAAAGGTTACCATGCGTCGTCTAGTAACCTTGGATGGCTAGGATTTGCTCCTGGGATTGAAGGGGGACCGTTGATCGTCGCACGCCGTCGTTTTTGGTAGCCGCGTAGGGAAGGCCAGCATGGTGGCGTGGCTAGGTTGGCATGCCGTTGGCATGGCATGGTTTGACGTGTCCAAACTTAGGTTTACGGGCCAAAGGTTACCATGCGTCGTTTGGTAACCTTGGATGGCTAGGATTTTCTCCTGGGATTGAAGGGGGACCGTTGATCGTCGCACGCCTTCGTTTTTGGTAGCCGCGTAGGGAAGGCCAGCATGGTGGCGCGGTTAGGTTGGCATGGCATGGTTTGGCGTGGCCAAAGTTCGGCCGGCGTGATGCTTTAAGGGTCGCAGGAAATTCCACTAAGTGTCTTAAATTGATCACGACCATCCAACTTCACCGGCATGTTTGGATGGCTTAGATCAAGCCTATAACCGCTAGACAGGTATTGGCGTGTTCATCACCGGCCCAATGTGGGTCCCACATGGTCGGCCTCCCCAAAAGAATAGCGTAGCTTGCCAATTCGTCCAACCAAAGTAGCGTGGACATGAAACCCTAATTAGGGTTTGCGGCATATCACATGTGTCGCAAATCGATCCACGACCATCCATCTTCACAGCATAGATGGAGGGTGTATATGTAGATTCAAAGGGTCCCAAGCATGTCAATACAATCACCGTGGGCCCGTCTACATATGTGACCAATCGACCAAGGCGGCCATGGCCGAGTGCCTCGGTTTGTGCGCCCAAACTAAGCATGGTCGCGCGGTTTCCAATTGCAAACTAATCTTGACCACTCCTCTTCGCTGGACGAATCAAGTGGTTTAGATCGCACCCCTACGAGATGAGTTAGAACGGACATGAACACCGGTGGCCACCTCCATACAGGACCAATCGGTCCCTCCAAAATCGCCCTCTAAGCTCGAATTCAATTGAGCTGGAAGTGGGTGCTTGCGCACCTCCTAAACCCTAATCCAACGGTCGCAGATGTCGGTCGCAAGTCATCTCGTCTGTCCAACTTCGCCAGCTTGGTTAGGCAGCCCTGGCCGGAGTTAGGCGACCAAAAGGCATCACCACGATCACTATCCACCACTCTTCCACATGAAGTGATCGGCCAAAGCGTGGTTTGCCCATACAACCTCCAAACGATCACTCGAAGATGGCTGGACGTGATGCTGTTTTAAGACGCTTAATTCGTGACTTACTCCGTTAAACCTTAAAACAGCGATGCTTCACACATGCTGAATATATTCGATGCGTTACCTACATAGAATACACACGATTTCATAAATATCGACTTCCTAAATAACTTAGTTGTTTAATCCAGCATCACATGTTACTTTCTGTGGGTCCCACGATCCACACATTTGAGACATCAAACGTGTCACAAACTGGGGGATACTTACTGGGGTATTGGTCTGACGGTTTACAACGTGTAGCGCACAATGCGCCATCACAAGAACGTGTCAGGAAGTCATGGACAGTTAGTGATGACGGGAGAAGTGGGCAAGACTAGTCGTGTGACACTAACACACAACTCCACTACTCCATTTTTCCACTTCCTCCATTTCCCATGAGAGACGTGGGTTAGGCTTAATGACTTGTATAAATAGGTTCTCCTCCTTATTTCCAAAAACAGACAAGACAGAAAACCAAGTGTTGATACAATCGTATTCAAACACCGAGACCGATAGCTTACATCCTGCAAGCCAGTTCAGCTTTCGATACAAGTCATAAAACATCCAACACCTCCACAATCTCACACCTTCTTCGCTTCCCTCCCTAAGATCAACCCCATCTCCTTTACTTTGTGACCGAAGCAAGTCTGGAACGACCATTTCTTGGTTTAGGCCAGAGTTGTACAGATTGATTTCTCGAATGACAAGCACTCCCATGCAGTGTATTTGTTTAGGGTTTAGATTCATTTCTCATCCACACACCCCAAATTACCAAAACCGGCAGAAATAGTTTTCACCCATAAACAATAAGATACATGAATTTTCTTTGATTTGTTCACCCACTAAGCAGCTGGCTGCCTGGGAAGCTGGGCTTTGTTGTTGTAGGAACAAAGAGTGAGAAAGTTAAAGATGGCTTGGCAATTTTCAGGATATTTAAAGAGTGAATGGTGGTTATCAAGATTGGATCATAGGATTAATGGTTAGAGTAGCTGCTATCAAAGACAATTTAAGTGGGGATTTAAAAGCTACTTTACCTGCTTTGTTTTATGAATGAAATTTCATACCCAAAACATTGCAATCTACAACTAAATCTTATCTCAAAACACACGCCTTTTACATACTAAATTGATTTCATCCTTTGCCTTTGTTTTATGAATTCAAAAAAATTGGGCCGACCAACCGAGGGCCCGTAGGGCATTTTTATTATTTTTTTATTTTTTGTTAAAGGCCACTTTTTTTTTGTTAAATAAAACCTAACATAAAATTTCAATTTCATAAAAAGATTTTGATTTCCGTCCGGTCTTTTTTTCGTCACTTGACGAAAATATCCCCCATTCTTCGTCACTTTTGTTTCTCAGTTTCTTCCTCAGTTTAGAGAAGACATCACCGATAGCCCCTCCACCACCAGCAGCGCCAGAACACAGCCTGTACCACCGCCGCTTCGAACCCCATCACTATTAATCGTTCCTCCTTCGCCGACCCCATCGCCAACCAATACCACCGTCATAACCTGCACCACCAGCCTCCGCCACCACCACCACCACCTTAAAGAACTCTAATCACTCAATTCATTTCTTTTCCACCAACACCATCGCCACCACTATAACCAGTACTACCACCCTAACCAGCACCAACAACCTCCGCCACTGATCAGTCAGTCATTCACCATCAGCACCATCGTAAACACTAATCATTTCTTCCCCACCAATACCATAACCTGCACTGCTGTAACCTCCACCATCATGACCAGAACCACCACCACCTTCTAATCAAACAATTAATCATTCCTTCCCATCACCACCATCGTAACCAGCACCTCCACCGCTTCCACCACTATCAAGACCAGAACTGCAAATTTCGATTCCGATAATCCCCACCACCACTACCAGCAATTTCACCTTAATCTAACCGCCAAGTTATAATTTCAATTTCAACAGAATCTTGTATTTTCCCTTTTCAATTAATCAATCAAACAAACAGATCTTCCAAAATCAAATAACCTAGACTATGAATCTTTTACTAATTGAATGGAGCGGTACCGATTTGACTCACTTTAATAACTCAATTTGCAATCCATAAGCAAATTAAGGTGACTGATTGAAATATGCAATCCATCTCAACCGAAATTAAGAAATACAGAGAAGATTTTGATTTTTTTTTCTCGATACTTTGAAGGAAATAATAGAGAAGATGGATATGGAGAGCGACATAATTACGAATACATCCTCCTCTTTTTATTACTCCCATCACGTTACTTGTTGGATGGCATCATTGGGTGGCCGTACACGTGGGCAGAATTTAACAAGGTCAAGCTTCAACATTTGATGCGCTGGACCCTTATGTAAGGTGATGATGAAGTATGTATGAACTATGAAGCACGACTGCATGAGTCCCAATGCGACTAATCTTATAAACTTTTCTTGGAGATTTTTAGAATGAGTCTAGATTTATGTCTTCGCTTGAGAGTGTCTTCATTTACACGGTAGTTTAGACACGAAAAATAAAGCAAACTGGTTGAATCTATTTTCCCTGGCATTTTCAGGGGCGACCCCAGAAGAATTAGGGGTGACATTAAAAGATAAAAAAGGTCACCCAAACGTAAATCTAAGCTACCCCTTATCTTCGATTTTTCAAAATGGCCAATATGCCTTTATATAATCGGGAGCCTACCCCATAATCGGTAGGTTAAATTGAAACTATACCTACCGATTATTGTGTAGATACTTCGGCTAATAATCCCTTTTATAATCTATAGCTTATCCAACTAGTAAGACTACCGATTATAAGGAGCCCCATATTCAACCTTGGCCAAATTCCATAGGTTTTGAGGGGTGCAGAGCCAACCATAACCACTTGGCTTGAGCTGTGGATGTAGCCATAATCGGAAGCCTAATAGGTTACATACAGTACCGATTATAAGTTGCCCCAAAATGAGTTTTTTCTAAAATCCTTCACGTCATGAATTTTGAAATATACCATAATCGGTAGGGTATAGAATTATGTAACCCACCGATTATAACGAGGCCCAGATCCAACCCTTGCCATATTTCATAGGTTTTGAGTGTGCACAACCAGCCATAACCACTTGGTTCGTGTTTTGAATGCAGCGTTAATCGGGAGTTAAATATATTACCAAACCATCCGATTATGGGTTGCCCCAAAATGAGTTTTTTCTAAAATCATTCATGTAAGGGAATTTGAAATATACCATAATCGGTAGAGTTAACAACGTAACAACCTATCGATTATAAGGAGCCCCAGATCGAACCCTTGCCAAATTCCACCTCCCTTGAGTGTACATAGCCAGGCATAACCATGTGGTTCGTGATTTGGATGTAGCCATAATCGTAGGCCAAATAGGTTCCACAACCTACCGATTATAGGTTTCCCCAAAATGAGTTTTTTCTAAAATCCTTCATGTGATGAATTTTGAAATCTACCATAATCGGTAGAGTTTATTACTTCTTACCGCCCGATTATACAAAGCACCAAATCCAACCTGTGCCAAAATCCATAGGTTTAGAGGGTACAGAGCCAGGCATAACCATGTGGTTCATAATTTGGATGTAGCCATAATCGGACGTAAAATTGGTTCCAAAACCTACCGATTATTGGTTGCCCCAAAATGAATTTTTTCTAAAATCCTTCATGTGATGAATTTTGAAATCTACCATAATCGGTAGAGTTTAAAACTTATAACCCTACAGATTATAAGTGGCCCCGGATTCAACCTCTGCCAAAAACTAAAATATTCGGTAGCCAAAACAATAATCGGTAGTTTCACAAAATAATCGGAAGCAAACTCTTGTAATCGGTTGTCTGGGGTCTATATATTAGTGTTTGGAATATTTTTTTGACTCATTGTGAGATAACTCCCGATTGAGTGAGAGAAGAAGAAGAAAAAAAATAAGAAGAAGTGGGTATATGTTGCTAACTTCCGATTGTTTCCAACTTCCATAAACATGGATGGGTACGAAGAAGGACGTGAAGTTGTTGAAGTTCAAGGTTCACTACCGTTTAGAGATGACGATTTGGGGTATATTTTGAATGATCCAAACTTTGATGGAGATGAAACCCTAGACGACGCTTTCATGGAAGAAAATGGAGAATCACCCGAGAACGAAGCTAACGATGCATCAAACATACATGTATGTTGTTAACAAACTCTAATACCCATGTTATCCATGTTATGTGCGTTTGTGTGTGTTTTTGAACGTGAAAATTCGATTTCTGCATGCATTGAATGACATGAACGACATATATTCGGTAGTTAATTTAGTACAATATCTACCGATTATCCACAATCGGATATATTTTGATGTATTTATCTGCCGAATATGAAAAAAAAATCCCCAAATTGAAAGCTTCAATTTCTCACAATCGGAATTTGTATACATAAATAAACGTCCGATTATATAACGTCGCCCCAAATACGAATTTCTCCAAAAAATGAAATATTCGTAAATCTTGATATTCAATTTCTCACAATCGGCATGGAATGGTTGAACGAAGCACCCGATTATGCGTAATCGGTAAATATTTATTGTTATATACTTCCGATTATAGGATGTTTTGTCAAAAGAGTTCTCAGTTTCATTGGAGTAGTATAATCGGAGGTTTATCAATATGTATTATCAACCGATTGTGTGTGGTTTTCGAGGCACGGCTAGTTTCTTTTGAACGAACTAGCCGTTGGAGTATAATCGGTAGTTAGATCAACAATTAAAACTTCCGATTTTCATAAATATTTTGAAATTCATAAAAATATCACCTACACATCATAATAATTTTACATTGAACTCCCGCAATTCTATTACAAGGTATTGTGATTAGCGTCATGGACGTGTTGGACGAGTCCTAAACGGATTAAATCTTTCCATCGCCCCAAGGATTCTAAAATGAGCTTCATAACGGAAGCTTGATCTTTTCCATCTTCGCCATTCCCCGAGTGATCGTTTTATAACCTCATCATTGGTTTCACCCCTCAATCGATATTGATTCACAAGATAAGTTAAATGGACAAATTCTTCGTCGTGTTTGTTTATTGAACCAACTCTGCAGAAAAGATCAGCGGAGTGACGGTTGTTTGGGTTACCGGTGTCGGCGCAGAATTTTTCGTGAATTTTCCCCAAATAACTCATACTCATTATGCCTCCTTGCCTAAGTTCTTCTCCTTGTCTCGGATAGAATTGAACATAACGCCTACATAAAGATAAATCTTCTTCAATCGTGAACTCCGTACGATTAATGAATGGTTGGGCCATTATGTTGAAGATGATGTTGGAGAGAGTTTAAAGGTATTTGTGTTCCATAGAGAGTAAAAGGATACAATTCTTATATAGAGTTTAGAGTTCCAACGGCTCTATTTTGTTGGGATAACTGTATAATCGGTAGTCAAATGAAGTATTTTCACTTCAGATTATACAGTTGCCCCAATTTTTTTTTGTGCAGAAATCTCAATTTTTTCGAATTTGAGAACTATATTAATCGGTAGTTAATAAGACTTCCGATTATACAGTTGCCCCAAATTTTGTTTTTTCAGAAATGTCATTCTTTTCGAATTTGGGAACTAGAATAATCGGTAGTTAATATGACTTCCGATTATAAAGTTGCCCCAAATTTCTTCCTTGACGAAATCACCAATTTTGGGAATTTAGGAGCTATAACAATCGGTAGTCTCGTGAGGTTGTTTTTCCTACCGATTGTTATAGAAGCCAGATGCGCGCGTTAGGCACAAAATTGATATTAATCGGTAGTATAATATCGTACTAAGCTTCCGATTGCTTTATAATAATCGAGCACAAAATAGCTTCCGATTATGTAAGGGCATTAACGTATTCTCCGCGTTTTTGGACATCCCTTAACGGTGTATATGGGTTGGGAATAAAAAATTCACCCCTAATTCTTTTGGGGTCGCCCCTAAAAATGCCACGTTGTTTTCACGAAAAAAAAATGAAAAAAAAAAAAAGCTTTACAATCTCATTGCGACTATGTTTCGTTTTTATTTGGTCGGCCACCCCACCGTGGCAACGGTGTCCTAGTTACGTGCACACTCCTCCGGGGACTATTCCTATGCACCATAATGGCAAATTTTGTTTGCCATATCAGGTGGCATGACAAATTAGTTACGTCAATATGGAAAAATATGACACTGTCTCCATCAAGAGATATTCATTGCAGCGCTTGCGATGATATTATCATCGCTTGCTGATAGGTGTCATAAACACCTTAATTTTATATCTACTATTTATGTTTTCTTTGCTATTGTCGTGTAAATTATGTATCTTATGTGTGCTTTTGAGTTTATTAGGTGCAATGGAGTCATTTGGAGAAAAAAGAAGCGGAACTCGCCCAAATCTTGGATTCCTTCTCATCATTTTGTAAAGGACGAGAAGACGAAGGCAATGGCGAAAGAACAGAGTCATTCAGAGCTCGTATGAAGAAGTTATGGGCAAAAGAAGGAGTTGGAAAACCAAAAGGGTAAAATGGTCATTTTCTAGGCCAAGTGCTATTGCCACCCCACCGTACGTTAAGGGGTAGTCATTTTGTTAAGGGGTGGACTGTCTCAAAGGAACTGCTAAAGGAAGTTATGTCATTTACTGAGGGGAAGTTCAAATTCAAATAGTGTTAAGGGCACTCGGACATTCAGTTCAGGGCTGCCACCATCATCTTCTTTCCCATCAATAGAACACGATGAGTTTTCCGGAAAATCTCATGTTGCCGTACCGAAGGCGTAGTTAATGGTGGTGATTAAGGGTTCGATCTAGAGTATGGACCAGTGGGTTTCAATGAGGCCGTATTCGATGATGGTAATGAAGCTCACTCAAAGTGAAAGAACACGGTTGTCTTTGAGAAGACATAGTTTGAGCTCGAGGGAATAAATGGTAGTTGTTACTTTGCCATTACAGTGAGAATGATTGTGATGATTCTGCTCGATGGAGTTTGGATTGTCTCTAAAGTGAGAAGAGTATCGAGTCTTGGAGCTGTGCTTGGTGTTAGCTATTGATACTCATGGAATGTAGTAGAGTTTGTGATGGAGGTTTGACGGAGATCGCTAGAGATGATGAAAGAGTAGTTGCTGCCATCGGTGATCAATGGAGGAAGAAGAATGGATGCTGGCAGGTGCTGTCGTCGTGGTCATCATTATCATTTAAGAAAGTAAGTTGCTGCCATAAGTAGTTGACATAGGTAATGATGATGGTCGCTGTCGTGATTAACGGGTGTTGGATACTTGAGGAACAAAGAGGAGATGGCTTGAGTTTGTGATTGCTGCTGTCATGTGTTGATGAAGTAAGTCGAGCTCCAGCAGAACAGATGATGAAAGGAATGGAGGATAAGATGATGATCATGTCTATGGAAGACTCGATGACAGTGATCAGTGAGGACGTGTGCTGTGGATGTGGGTTAGTCGAGAAACCAGTGATGTCTGCTGCCATTATCGATGGAGAGGAGTTGATGCCAATGGCAGTGATAGTGATGATCATGATGGAGAACATACGACGAAGATGGACTGACGATTTCTGTCATCGATGAATGGAGCTCGAGTCTGTAATGGGTGGTAAACCGATGATGCTTCTGCTCATCGGTGATGAAGAATGATAGAGTTGAGACTCGAGCTTTGCGGTTGTAGAATGAAGTTGTAGTTGTTGCTGCCATTATTGGTTAGAGAACAGAGAAGATGGAGTGGTGCTGTTAGTCGTTGGTTAGAGAGATTAAGCAGTTGAGGCCGAGTAAGAAGGAGGTTAAGATGGAGTTACGGATCCGGGATTGGTGGGACTCGAAAAATTCAGAGAGAAGTCAGGGAGGAATGAGAGTTTGATATGATTTTGGAATTTCTTAACTGAGGAAACAGATGAGAGCCTAGCTTGGCGCTGTTGATAATGATCGAAAAAGATTTCCGAGCGGTGAATAGATTTGCATTTGAAAAAATAAGAATTTTCTGCAACATGGAATATTAAAGCAAGGTGTTCCATCGTCTCTCAAGATGACACAATGTATCACATGGGGTCCCCTAAAGTGCACAACCAATCACAAGCTGGGAGTAGTATATTAGAATGCTTCGTGTCACACCGAATCAACATCACTGAATTTCTGCCACGAGAAACTCTTCTTAGCCGACTTTCTATGTTTATCACCTACGACTTTCTTGGATCGTACCCGGCTAACTGAGGTTATAAATAGCCGTCCAAAACCAAAAGAATATACAACTTTTGGGGAGAGAGAAAAATAGACAACTTTTGGAGGGGATTTCTTTTATTATTTTTATATCTTTTATCTTTGCCTCTACTTTTGTTTTCTAGGGTTTACACCATGAAGTCTTTTCTCTTTCTTCTTGTGATGAACTCCATGAATATGAGCTAGAGTTTTCTTTTGGTTATAGATTAGTTGGATTTCCAAACATGAGTTTTTGTGCAATAAATTAGTTTTCTCTCATATTATCGTTTATGATTCACCATTAATATTGTTACATGATTTGAATGCTTGTTTAGTCGAGTCGCGAATCGATTGAGTTTGCTTTCATCTTTATTGCTAGATTAGGGTTATTATACGCAAAAGTGATAATTCCTGATTGCAAGTAGCATAAATATGATTATAGTTTGTAGTGATATATTCTTATGATCTTATGTGAACCATAACCTTTGTTAAATCGGATTAGTGCTTTTACACGTTCGATTGCTTTGATTGGCCTGATTTCATAGAACCTATTGCATCTAGGGAATTAAACTTGATTAGTGCTTTTACACGTTGGGTTGTTCTTTTAGATAGAATTCATATTCGCATCTTTTAATGTGTTTGTTGATGACAAGAGGAGATTAGCGGGATATTCTTGCGATCAAGGTATTCTAGGGCCTTTGATAAAAGTTGAGATTAAAATATCAATTCTAGTTATTGTGTTGAAAACATGTTTGTGATTGAAGACGAAATCCATGACCAATACTTTCTCATTCTTGATTTGCGTGTTTACTTTTTATTGTTTTGCTTTTTGTTTATTTTTATTTACACAACCAGAAAATCCCCCGTGTTACTTATAAGATACCGAAACAATTTGACAACCTAGTCCTCTCTGTGGGAACGATCCTTTCTTGCCCTTGCTATATTTATATTTTGAGTAGTAAGAAAGTGTAATTTATATTTGTGTCGGCTGACAACCGGTCAAATTTTGGCGCCGTTGCCGGGGAGGCAGCGGTTGTCACTTGTTTTGGTTTCTTATTTTTGTTTTTAGTTTTGTTTTATTTTTCTTATTTTCTGAGTTTTAACCTTGGTTTGAGAATTTTATTTCAGGTGCTTGTTTCTCATGGAAGGAGCATACTATGAGAATGACTACGGTTTTCAACAACCTCAACAATACGAAAACTACCAATTCCATGGGTATAATCAAAACCAATTCATTGGTTATGACCAATATTCCATGGAACCTTATGGTGGGTATGTGTGTGAACAACCACAAGGATGGGAGGATTCTTATGCTCGTGAACAAAAAGTCTCTAACTTTATAGACAAAGTTTCCAACTTTTTACAAGAAGAATTTCAAAAAGCAAAAGAGACTACAAACGAGCAACTCCAAGAACTTCGTGAAGGTATTGCTAGCTTGCGAAGAGGCATTGATCAATGCAAGGAAGATATGGATAATTCTAATGTGCATATGGTTTGTGATGAGTATTTGATTGATGCTAATGTTGAAAAAGGCCAATCCTTGGGCACTTTCGTTAATAATTGTGTAGTTAACTCAACTCTTGATCGTAATAATGATCATTCACCTATTCAAAAGGATGAGTTCGAGATTAGCAACCCTAAATTCAGCGAGGACCAATCTTATGTTGACTATGATAGTGACGGTGATTATGATACATTGCTTGAAACAACTCATGGTGACATCCCCGAGGAGTGTACAATGGAGTCTTTTTGGGATCAAGATGAAGACGAAGAGGAATATGATGACACTTGTGTAAATTACTCGAGCATTGATCTTAATAATGATCAAGAGCCTATTCAAAGGGTGGAGCTTGAGGATGATGCATTTTCGAGTGTTCTAAAAAAGTTTCTTATAATAAAATTTGGATCCGCAAAAGAGTATGTGCTTTACAACAAAAAGGAGTGTGTTGAGAATGAGACCGTTATGACCAATATTGTGGAAGACCCAATTGAGCTTGCATATGATTGTAATGATGAAGTTTATGTCGAAACTTTGGTTAAGGCAGAAACGGATGAAGAATGGTTGCAAAGTTTGATAGAGGACCATGATATACATGAGGTGAATTATTCACTTGATTTTTTCAAGGATGAAGAGGATTCCGTAATACAAGAGATTGTGCAAGGTTTGTCTAACCCGTTGCCTATTGTTTCTTCTCATTTACCTCTTATTAGTTTGAATGTATGTGCTTCGAGAATATTGTTGAATGACTTTGTTTCTCGGTTTCCGCCATTAGAGATACTTGATTCTCATACTATGCGAGTTTTGAAACAAGAAACCGTGGAAGTACCCGACTTCTATATTCTTTATACACTTCCAAGTGTGGACAAGAATAAGTGTGGGGAAGCTTTTATCGGTTCATAGCTTCACTTTTGCTTTATATTACTAATATTTGTGTGCATCTAGTGTTTGCAAAACAGGTTCTATGGAAGGATCCTCAACTTTTCGATTGTTGGTATATGGACGATAACAAAAGAGTCGGCCCGACGACTTTAAACCAAGCGCTAAATGGGAGGCAACCCATAGGTTTTGTATCTTAAACCCTTTTATTTATTTATTTTTATAGTTTTCATATGATATTTGCATCCCCATGTTTAATTTCGTGAGTCCGAATCTATCTTAGAAGAGAATTATGACGAATACCTTTTCGTCGAAAAATTCAGACTGCACGTAGTTCAGTCCAGAGACCATAACTGTCAGACCGTTTATCGAAACACTGTGCCCTTTTGACACTTTGTAGAAAACACGTAGATGAACAACTTTTGTGAAATGAAGTTTTTCCAAATTCCTTACCAATTTGTACAGTTTTTGCGTTTTATCTGCTGTTACGCCAGAATTCAGAATTTTCGGTTTTACACATTGAGGACAATGTGAAGTTTAAGTGTGGGGGAGTCTTTTGCATAGAGAGTTTTTAGCCTTTTTGAGTCAAAATTTTCAATTTTTTTGTATATATTTGAATAAAACTCCAACTTGTGGTTAGTTTAGAGTCACATAGTATACATGTCGCTAAGATTACATCGAGAATCTCATAAGAGTGACTGAACTTAGAGATGACAGAGAACATGATCGGGTTTCTTAATTGTATGAGAGTTAAAGTTGGATTTAACCATGCCAGTGGAAAATAAGGTGCAGACTGAATTCGGTATTAGAGTAGTGATCCCCTATAGTGGAGACTACCCATGTTACATAATGTGAGGCACCGACCTTCAATTCTTTGTACATGTCTAAATTTGTGCTTTTTGAGCGTGTGTCACCGTACGTAAATTTCGGGCAGAATGGTGAGCTGCCCAACCTCCCACCATAGAAGCACTATTTTGATCTCTTGAGTGCTATTTTTATCAACCATGATGGTGACATCGAATTGCTAACTTACATACCACTTGTAATCTTGTTCAGCTAGCACCATCCACCTTATCTCTCTACACCAACAGGTCCATAGAAACACCATCATCATCAACAAGAGGAGCATCACAAATTTGAAGGAAAGTTGAAGACGTTCAAGGTTTACAAGCAACGGTACAGAATGAGCAGATTTCAGATTCAAGTAAAGCAACAAGATAAGGAGCAGAATTTTTACAAGTTGAAGACTATTGTGCAAGAGTGAAAATTATCAAAGATGAGAGTTCGAGAAGTTTATGATATCAAGACATATAAGTTGTGAAGAATCAAGCGGTAAAGTACTTACACCATGGCCTTTGTACTTATGTTTTTATTTTATTTGTATTTTACTTTCTCTTGTCTTAAAAAAAAAAAAAAAAAAATTAAAAAAAAAATTAGTAAAAAAAAAGAGAATTTTTTTTTTATATTTTGGGTTTGTATAGTTCGTTTTTAGTTTTGTATTCTTCCAATAAAGCCAAGGGAAGAAGGAATATCTATAATGAAGTTTCTCAACAAGAAATTAGAGGAAAGAATTACATTGTCAAGATTCTACGAAGTTCAAGAGTTATCATCAAGAGTTGAAGACCAAAGACGAAGATGAAGACACCGATAGAAGACCGAAGACGTTTCTATGGATGCTGTGAGAGTGGTGCTAGCTGCACGTTGAACGGATAACGAGGTAAGTAAGCATATTCCCACCTTCGTTAAGTGGTTGATTTCCTTTCTTAGAGATCGTCAGAAAAATAGGTTTTCAAAAATATTAAAAGATGTGGGTTTTTAAAATACTTCGGAGGGTTATACCTTCCTACCATTCAACGTGTCGCAGGATTCTCTCTTCATTCCTACCTGGACACATGTGTGACCCATAAAAAGTTGTTTATTATTGAGAGCAACTTCATAAAACCCTTTCTTGTGAGGCCAGTCGAGACTTTCGATCACTCCGAACCCGAATTTCTTTCGATAAGGGATGGTTATTTCTCTCTCAACTTTTAAGGATGATATTGTGTTCATTTATGTGTCTAACTTCTTATGACTAGTGTGCAGAATCTCTATGTCTTCTTAGCGCGTTGGATGCTATCATTACGGAGAACTAGTAAGTTGGAAAGTAGGTTTTGTGGGTATATCTCTAGTAAACCCTCACGAGACTATAACTCGTCCACTAGGGACACCTAGAGGTTTAAAGGCTTGTTATTTATGCTAAAAGTAACCGTAGCCTCGACGACACGAAGTTGTATGTATGTTTTAGAATAAGTTTTGTTTGATTTGCTCGAGGACTAGCAAAATCTAAGTGTGGGGGAATTTGATAGGTGTCATAAACACCTTAATTTTATATCTAGTATTTATGCTTTCTTTGCTATTGTCGTGTAAATTATGTATCTTATGTGTGCTTTTGAGTTTATTAGGTGCAATGGAGTCATTTGGAGAAAAAAGAAGCGGAACTCGCCCAAATCTTGGATTCCTTCTCATCATTTTGTAAAGGACGAGAAGACGAAGGCAATGTCGAAAGAACGAAGTCATTCAGAGCTCGTATGAAGAAGTTATGGGCAAAAGAAGGAGTTGCAAGACCAAAAGGGTAAAATGGTCATTTTCTAGGCCAAGTGCTATTGCCACCCCACCGTACGTTAAGGGGTAGTCATTTTGTTAAGGGGTGGACTATCTCAAAGGAACTGCTAAAGGAAGTTATGTCATTTACTGAGGGGAAGTTCAAATTCAAATAGTGTTAAGGGCACTCGGACATTCAGTTCAGGGCTGCCACCATCATCTTCTTTCCCATCAACGAACACGATGAGTTTTCCTAAAATCTCATGTTGCCGTCTAAAGGAGTAGTTAATGGTGGTGATTAAGGGTTCGAGCTAGAGTATGGACCAGTGGGTTTCAATGAGGCTGTATTCGATGATGGTAATGAAGCTCAGCTCAGAGTGAAAGAACACAGTTGTGCTGAGAAGACATAGTTTGAGCTCGAGGGAATAAATGGTAGTTGTTACTGCCATTACAGGTGAGAATGATTGTGATGATTCTGCTCGATGGAGTTTGGATTGTCTCTAAAGTGAGAAGAGTATCGAGTCTTGGAGCTGTGCTTGGTGTTAGCTATTGATACTCATGGAATGTAGTAGAGTTTGTGATGGAGGTTTGACGGAGATCGCTAGAGATGATGAAAGAGTAGTTGCTGCCATCGGTGATCAATGGAGGAAGAAGAATGGATGCTGGCAGGTGCTGTCGTCGTGGTCATCATCATCATTTAAGAAAGTAAGTTGCTGCCATAAGTAGTTGACGTAGGTAATGATGATGGTCGCTGTCGTGATTAACGGGTGTTGGATACTTGAGGAACAAAGAGGAGATGGCTTGAGTTTGTGATTGCTGCTGTCATGTGCTGATGAAGTAAGTCGAGCTCCAATGAAACGTAATGATGAAACTTGTTGCGTTGATGATGAAAGGAATGGAGGCTAAGCTGATGATCATGTCGATGGAAGACTCGATGACAGTGATCAGTGAGGACGTGTGCTGTGGCTGTGGGTTAGTCGAGAAAACAGTGATGGCTGCTGCCATTATCGATGGAGAGGAGTTGATGCCAATGGCAGTGATAGTGATGATCATGATGGAGAACATACGACGAAGATGGACTGACGGTTTCTGTCATCGATGAATGGAGCTCGAGTCTGTAATGGGTGGTAAACCGATGATGCTTCTGCTCATCGGTGATGAAGAATGATAGAGTTGAGACTCGAGCTTTGCGGTTGTAGAATGAAGTTGTAGTTGTTGCTGCCATTATTGGTTAGAGAACATAGAAGATGGAGTGATGCTGTTAGTCGTTGGTTAGAGAGATTAAGCAGTTGAGGCCGAGTAAGAAGGAGGTTAAGATGGAGTTACGGATCCGGGATTGGTGGGACTCGAAAACTTCAGAGAGAAGTCAGGGAGGAATGAGAGTTTGATATGATTTTGGAATTTCTTAACTGAGGAAACAGATGAGAGCCTAGCTTGGCGCTGTTGATAATGATCGAAAAAGATTTCCGAGCGGTGAATAGATTTGCATTTGAAAAAATAAGAATTTTCTGCAACATGGAATATTAAAGCAAGGTGTTCCATCGTCTCTCAAGATGACACAATGTATCACATGGGGTCCCCTAAAGTGCACATCCAATCACAAGCTGGGAGTAGTATATTAGAATGCTTCGTGTCACACCGAATCAACATCACTGAATTTCTGCCACGAGAAACTCTTCTTAGCCGACTTTCTATGTTTATCACCTACGACTTTCTTGGATCGTACCCGGCTAACGAGGTTATAAATAGTCAAACAAAACCAAAAGAATATACAACTTTTGGGGAGAGAGAAAATAGACAACTTTTGAGGGGATTTCTTTTATTATTTTTATATCTTTTATCTTTGCCTCTACTTTTGTTTTCTAGGGTTTACACCATGAAGTCTTTTCTCTTTGTTCTTGTGATGAACTCCATGAATATGAGCTAGAGTTTTCTTTTGGTTATGGATAGTTGGATTTCCAAACATGAGTTTTTGTGCAATAAATTAGTTTTCTCTCATATTATCGTTTATGATTCACCATTAATATTGTTACATGATTTGAATGCTTGTTTAGTCGAGTCGCGAATCGATTGAGTTTGCTTTCATCTTTATTGCTAGATTAGGGTTATTATACGCAAAAGTGATAATTCATGATTGCAAGTAGCATAAATATGATTATAGTTTGTAGTGATATATTCTTATGATCTTATGTGAACCATAACCTTTGTTAAATCGGATTAGTGCTTTTACACGTTCGATTGCTTTGATTGGCCTGATTTCATAGAACCTATTGCATCTAGGGAATTAAACTTGATTAGTGCTTTTACACGTTGGGTTGTTCTTTTAGATAGAATTCATATTCGCATCTTTTAATGTGTTTGTTGATGACAAGAGGAGATTAGCGGGATATTCTTGCGATCAAGGTATTCTAGGGCCTTTGATAAAAGTTGAGATTAAAATATCAATTCTAGTTATTGTGTTGAAAACATATTTGTGATTGAAGACGAAATCCATGACCAATACTTTCTCATTCTTGATTTGCGTGTTTACTTTTTATTGTTTTGCTTTTTGTTTATTTTTATTTACACAACCATAAAATTCCCCGTGTTACTTATAAGATACCGAAACAATTTGACAACCTAGTCCTCTCTGTGGGAACGATCCTTTCTTGCCCTTGCTATATTTATATTTTGAGTAGTAAGAAAGTGTAATTTATATTTGTGTCGGCTGACAACCGGTCACTTGCGTTGTAATCACCATCGCTCGATGGACAATATATTGTTCAACAACTATTTTGTAACGATTATTTCCCCTACTTCATTCCTATATGTATGCCATGTACTTCATCAAGTTACTCACTCCTACTTTTACATTATATTTTACCTATTTTTTTTGTATTCGAAATTTCTTAATCATTAATGGCGAAATTTGATAAAGAGGGGAATATTCATGTCAATCGGTTTAGATAACAAAAAGAAAATGCATCAAAGGAGGTTGTAACAACTTGATGATGAGGAAGCTGAAGATAAAGAACTAATGGGCACTCCGATGTTCGTGATTCGGGTCAAATACCTAATGTTCCAGAGCCAAAAGAAGTATTCACGAGAAGATATAGTATCAAGGGAGGGAACAGTTCCACCAGAAGCTGATGCACGATTATTTTCTTCTCAAATGTGTACACTGATCCAGATTTCCAACATCGATTCTGCATTGCTCCCACACATGGTGATAAAGATTATTAATGAGTTTTGTTGAGTAGAGCCTCAATTTGATTATCAGTTTGATGCATTGATGTTGATGGTGGTTTTTAGCTTAGGGTTAAAATCGTAAAACCTTGCATCTGATGTGACGTCACTCTGCAAGGAAACATAGCCACGTATGCTAACTTCTCCAATGGCAAATTTATTGAGCCGCTAAATAAACTTACATGAAATTTATCCAGACTGGCGAATCCCAGATGTTCTGTAAATATCGGCGCCTCGCGCATATTCACTTAAATATAAGTTCCTCTGAATGCCTTCTATGCTATGTTCTCCGGATGAACTCTTAATGTTGATATGGCATGACGATTCGTGTTCACTCGCAGCAGAGTAGCACAAATCTCCAAGTATCAAGAATAAGATCTTTACATAAGGTATTCAATCAGAAAAGCATGCTGCTCTCTGGCAATGAACTTAAAAGAATTCTGTGTCGACATATAGAATTCAATCAACCTTACTACTTGCAGAAGTTAGGGTTTCGCGCCTCGCGCAACATACTAGACCTTGCTTGTCAAAATTAAGCCCAGGCAAACTAGGTAATTAATCCTCCATGGATTAGCAGGTGCAAAACCTCGCCCAAAATCAGAAAAAACAGGGAGTCGCAGCAGCAAAGGGAGGCGTGGCCATGCCTTAGACCAGCTGGAGCCACTTGCCATTGGCCACGCCCCATCCTAAACCGGCCATATTTCCCTCGACCAATCAGGTCGCTTTAAATCCGACGCAGCGCACCGTAAGTGTGTCCATGCCCCAGCTTGCCGGCCCCACTTCCCATCGACCAATAAGGTCGCCCTAAATGCGCCACACGCATTCCGAATGAGGCCGACCCCATTTTGCTTACCGGCCCCCAATTCTTCCAAGGATAATTCTTCCACGGCGCCTTGGCCACGCCAGGCCCTAATTCTTTCAGGGAGAATTCTTCCACGGCGCCTTGGCCACGCCAAGCCCTAATTCTTCCAAGGAGAATTTTTCCAACGGCGCCAAAACTTGGCCACGCCAAATCCTTCCAAGGCGCCAAGATTTGGCCACGCCAAATCTTTCCAACGGCGCCAAACCCTAACTTTGGCTGCAGAGCCAGTTTTTAGCTTTGGCCATACCGCAACGTCTCTGGCATACCACTATGCCGCGGCTACTCTCATGTCGCCATGCCATGGCTACGCCACCGGCATGCCATTAGCATGTGGCCGACGCCACTTCACTATACAACAAGATGTGTCCATAATCAATGGCCATCCTTCTTCATGAGATGCAATCTCAGCCATCCAAGTTCGCCAACGAACCGATAAGCTCACGACAAGTTTTAGGCGACTAGCCAAGACGAGACTAGCATTACATGCTATTTACCTGCGGCAAGCCTCTCAATTTTAACTTTCCACACATAGAAAAGTGCTACATGTTTCCACGGAAACACTCGAGACATCAAAATATGTCACAAACTGGGGGATGATCATCAGGGTATTGGTCTGGCGGTTTACAGCGTGCGACGTGCAATGCGCCCGTTAGAAGAAAGTGTCATAAAGTAAGATAATTACTGATGGTGAGAAGTAACGGTGTAAACAATTCATTTCCTTCATCATGGAAGAGTAATGACTGACGGTTACACGAATTCACTTCCTTCATCATGGAAGCATAACGTCTGGCAGTTACACGTTACGCTTTTCTTCCACCACTCAATCGTTTCCACTTCCTATGAGACCAGGGTACGTTTCACTATGACTTGTATAAATAGGTTTCACCTATTTCCACCAAAAAAAATAAGTTTTGGTCGGCAACACACAATATCTAGAAATCACCTGGTAGCTTTCCATCCTGCTTACCAATTCTACTTTCTGATACAAGTCATAAAACGCCCATACTTCCAGAATCAACTATTCTGGTCTCAACACTTTCTTCGCTTCCCTCCCTAAGACCAACCCTTCTCCGTCACTTTGTGACCGAAGCAAGCCTGGAACGGCCATTTCTTGGTTTAGTCCAGGATTGTACAGTTTGATCTTTCGAATCAAAAGTACTCCCGTGCAGTACATTGTTTAGGGTTTATATTTGTTTCTCACCCACACACCCAAAATTACCAAAATCAGCAGAAACGATTTTCACCCACAAATAATTGGCGAGCACAATGGGAGGTCAATCTCTCGGTTACAATATCAATTTCCAATTCCAAGTTTCATTCTTCAACCCAGACATCAAGATGGTAGAACTAAACGATCGCGCGGGGTTCAATGGCTCAGTTGTCAGTTATCACACGATAAGGAATGACTGGGGACTTCTCACGGACATAACGACGTCGCTCATGAAGCTCAGACATACGCCCGGAAGATCCATTTTGTTGGGAGACCCTAAAAGCGAGTAAGTCTTATTAGACAGAGTACACAATCTACTACTTCAGGTTTTTACTTTGGAAACCGTCAGCCATGTTATCCCCCCTCCCCCAAAAAAAAAATAAAAAAATAATCTCAACCCATACTTTCTACCGTCATACAACATTCACGGTTCCATGACTCTCCTGGAATATTTATGCTACTAACAGTCATAATCAAAACGACATTATTCCAAAATTCATTCCAAGGAATAATCCAAAACCATCATAGGTAACAATCATCTATCAATCCAAAAACCAGAAAACCAAACCATAAACTAGGCGTTTCATTTGCCTTTCAAATAAAATAAAAAAAAAAAAAAAAAAACCTAAGCAAAAGAGGTCCAAAAGGCATAAGATGCTCAAGGAAAATCATTCAGCAATGGCTTTCTCTTCTTAGAGAAAACCTCCTTCGCGCTTTGAAGAGCCGCCTGTTTCAGCTTCAACTTTTTGGACAACCTTCCGATTTCCGCTCCCTGCTGATTGATCACATCCGCGGAGGGGCCTTCGGCCTCCTCAACCTGCAACTTTTGTATCTCGATGAAAACCTCAACGAACCAGGGAGCGTTGAACTCAAAGTTTACACACATGTCCCGGTGGAACTCCCAACTCGAGATTACATCCTCGGAAACGGTCCGGATCAGCAACAAACCCTTAGAACACTGGCGCTAAAATTATCCTCGGTGCTAGCGTTCCTTCCAATAGTGTTAATACGCCACCTGTCAACACCAGCAACATGGAAAATGTTCCTTCAGGTGTTACACCTCCAGTCACCAGAGACGCTGCCGCCTCTCTCAACGTTTCTACAAGTCTGACACCTCCAACCGTCACCGGAGCTGCTTTGCTACTCCATCACCGGACGAGAGACCGGAGGAGCCGAGGAACCCAACCTCCCTTTACACTGTTGATTTGATGGAAAGACAAAAGGTTCTCGTAGGGCTCAGACAAACATGGCTACAACTCAGAAAGAGATACCTATTTTCCTCAAGACATTAACGGAGCGGTTACCACAAGAGTCACGTCAACCCCAGATGGAACTAACAAGGAATACTTTTAACATCCGGCGCGACACTTCAGCAGGACGCGCATTTATAGATAAAGAGGCTCGCATTGCTCTTGAACGCCCAGTAGAAAGGAATCAACAATCCATTTTCATCACACGTGAAGATCAGGAACGACTTCTCCTAAATCGGGGAAAAGAAAATCAACAACCTTCCTGAGTTCACAGAGACCCCCTTCCCTTCAGGAGCTGCGTGATTTCTGGGGACTTTACCCACAAAATCGTGCAGTCTATGATGAAATATTTATGTGAGATTCTGTATTTCTCCAAGGCACATCGTCAAGACATGCTTGCAGCCCTCAACCGCACTGTATCAGGAAAACAACCGTTTCCAGCCAGGGAAGCCGTTCCTAAACCTCAGCCCCTCCTGGAAAGCACGATTGATAGATGAAACTGGGGACTCCTAACCACTGTTCACTTGAAGGATGTCGAGTTTGACAGCACGTTGATTGACGCGGCCTCCGACTTCAACATTGTAACCGTCAAGGCTCTGAGAGTTGCAAGGGAAAATCAAACAGAAGAAGCGTATTCTTTCCCATGAGGAGAAAAACATTACTTGCCGACCAACACTATTTGTGACGTCTTCCTATATGCCATATCGTATCAATTCGTTTTTCAAAGTCAAGGGTTAATGGCACCCTCACTGGAGTTCTCTCCAGGAGCCGCTTAAACGTTTCGCTCCATAAGTCGCTTCAACATTCTCTCGAGAACCCGCTCCGTTTCCAGAGCTAGAAGACGCTCTGTTTCAACATTCTCTCGGGAAGCCGCTGCGCTTCCAGATCAAGAAGTCGCTCCGCTTCCAGAGCCAGAAGTCGCTCCGCTTCAAAATTCTATCGGGAAGCCGCTCCGCTTCCAGAGCCAGAAGCCGCTCCGTTTCAACATTCTCTCGGGAAGCCGCTCCGCTTCCAGAGCCAGAAGATGCTCCGCTTCAACATTCTCTCGGGAAGCCGCTCCGCTTCCAGAGCCAGAAGCCGCTCTGCTTCCACATTCTCTCAGGAAGCCGCTCCGCTTCCAGAGCCAGAAGACGCTCCACTTCGACATTCTCTCGAGAAGCCGCTCCGCTTCAATGTTTCGCTCTAGAAACCGCTTCAACATTCTCTCGGGAAGCCGCTCCGCTTACAGAGCCAGAAGACGCTCCGCTTCAACATTCTCTCGGGAAGCCGCTCCGCTTCCAGAGCCAGAAGCCGCTCCGCTTCAACATTCTCTCGGGAAGCCGCTCCGCTTCCAGAGCCAGAAGACGCTCCGCTTCGACATTCTATCGAGAAGCCACTCCGCTTAAATGTTTCGCTCTGGAAACCGCTTCAATATTCTCTCGGGAAGCCGATCCGCTTCCAGAGCCAGAAGTTGCTCTGCTTCAATGTTTTGTTCTAGAAACCACTTCAACATTCTCTCGGGAAGCCGCTCTGCTTCCAGAGCCAGAAGCCGCCCCGCTTCAACATTCTCTCGGGAAGCCGCTCCGCTTCCAGAGCCAGAAGTCGCTCCGCTTCAGCATTCTCTCCATAAGCTGCTCCAGGATCCGAAGCCAAAGCTTTAGCATTTTTATCCATAAGCTTCAACGTCCTCTCCAAGAGCCGAAACCGCTTCAACGCCACACTCCTTCCTTCCAAAGTTCGTGCCCGTAGCCACCACACTCCTCCCTGTCAAGGATCGTGATCACAGCCAGCCAAGGATCGCAGTTGTGGCCACGTTTTGATCCATCTCGCCAAACCTCGTGGTCATGGACAGTTTACTTGCTTATGCATACAGCCGATCCCTTTGCTTCTATGGACGCCCATGCAATTCCAGCCGACCTATTTTGGTTCCCATGCGATGTAATCTCTTCTGATCACATCTGCTGCCAAGAACTGTTGCTGCTCGTTTGTCGATACCAGCCAGAACTTCACCATATCAACAACGTTACAAGGGTAATCCGTACTTCTCCATATTTTAGTTTCACATGAAAGAAGTAATAGTGTCACCAGTACGGATGCAAGATGGTGATATCCTTATCATGGTCAACTCACCGACCATACCAGATATAAACATGTAAACCACACTTGGGGACTGAGGCTCTACATGGGAGCTCTTCACTGTCAAAGCTCAGAAGACACGGTCAACCAAAAGTCATATCCATGACAAGTCACCCACCCTTCAAAGGTGTTGCGTAAGAATATCATCACCTCTCTGTTTAGAAGGCGCCTGCAACACTTCAGATAAAATAACTTCCCGAGGCCGCGGAGGATCCCAAGTCTACTCAGAGAAAACAACTTCAGTAACCAAAGAGAAGTGCGATTGGGGAATGCTCATCACGGTCCATCCCCGACAAAAATCAAGCATCCATGAGATAACTCCAGAGACGCGACTGAAACATTTTTCTTGAAGAGACTGAGGGAGCCACGATTAACGACATGACTCTCTCACTTCTACTTCTTCGTTATCCAGAATGTTTTGCCCATGTGATATTCCAAGCACCCCAGCACCACATCCAGGAGAGTATGATAAGATTGTATCAAATCCCATAGGCATGGATTCAAGGCGATGCAATTAAAGTAGGCTACACCTGGGGGACTGAAGCCTCCTTCATTTTTTAGAAGCTTAAACGCATTCACCACCTTACCAGTGAATACAGCCGAAGCACATGTTCCACAAGAAAATAGGCTCATGGTAATTACACATGGGGACTACCAGAATGGGACGCCTTCACTGCTCTCAACCAGGTCATTTCCGAATTCAACATCATCACTGTCAAAGTTTTACGAGCCGCAAGAATTTCTCAACATGAAGCCGTACACGTGCATCAAAGACCCCAAAAGCACGCCACAGAGCTACATTCTCATATCTGGCCACGCCATCGGATATAACGGAAGTATAACTGGGTACTGCTCACCGCAATCCATGCAATAGTCCAAGATTCAGAAGATGATTCAAAGGATGTCGTTTGGAACAAAGTCCTTGAAGAATCGATAGCAGCACATCGGTAACGAAACGTCTCTCAACTCATCTACTTCACCCAATGCTCCGGAAGATTTCGACCATATAAGTATCCACAGCATATCATCATCGCAATCAGAAAGTCTAAGTACCAATACCAAATAACCTAAAGTCAAGGATGAACCAACAACGCAACCACAATCTCCAAGATTAGCCCTAACATTATTTCATCCATCCATCCAAAGATTGCAATAGGGTTTGGTAAATTTTGAAATCTACTGGAGAGGTCAGATACTCATTCTTCTGGAGTCAGAACTTTATTACACATTCTGGAGAAGATCGATGGTACTGTTGGGTGGATATATGCGAGAGCACCTACCTTGAGTTCTCCTGGCTTGCCTCGCCGTTGATTATAACCATTGGAGATTGCTTTGTTACTATTAATGCTCGTGCTTCCCTCGCTAACAAATGACGAAGAGGAGCCAGATACTGCAGATGAAAGCACGGAGCTGGACGAACAAAAACAGAAGAGGGTCGATACCCCTTTTCATACGAACGCAGTTTCTAGAGTTTGAACAGAATAAGGATTCCTTACTGCTCCATGAACGGGAATAGATGACTGGGCGCACTACGCTCATGCTCCATAGCGGAACAAGTAGTGTGTCAATATCTTCGCTCCATGGCCGAACCAGCAGCGTGCTAGCACGAGGAACACCAGTCGCTCAATCTACAAACGTTCCATGGCTCCACCGCTTCGTGGTCAAGCCAACTCTCCATGGCTCCAGCACTCCGTGTTCAAGCCAACTCTCCATGACTCCAGCACTCTATGGTTAAGTTAGCACCAATGCTCCAGCATTCCGAGACCCAGCTAGCAATCCTTCCAAGCTAGCCGCGCCATCGACCATTCCAAGCTAGCCACGCCATCGCCCTTCCAAGCTAGCCGCGCCATCGGCCCTTCCAAGCTAGCCGCGCCATCAGCCCTTCCAAGCTAGCCGCGTTATTCGCCATTCCGCAGCATCATCTCCACTCGGCCAAGATTGAAGCGCCATCTCCGCCGTTCAAAGCAACACAATCTTCACCGTTCAAAGCCGCGTCGTCCGCCATTTCCAAGCCGGCAGCGCCATCTTCACCACCCCATGGCCCAAATTTGCACCAATGTTCCGGGAAGCAAAACTCTATGCCAACACCCTCTGGTCAAGACGGAAATGCGCCAAGTCGTCAATACAAGGATCACGGATTCCTCATGCCTTCCGCTAAAGGTTAGTTGAATTTCCCTGGCAAACTCTTCACGTCTTGCCCTTTCGATTTTACTCTTGTATGTCACCATCTCATGCTTACCCCGCCCCAACGCCACTGTTACGTGCTAAGCAGGGGACTTAATGTTGATGGTGGTTTTAGCTTAGGGTTAAAATCGTAAAACCTTGCATCTGATGTGACGTCACTCTGCAAGGAAACATAGCCACGTGTTCTAACCTCTCCGCTGGAAAATTTATTGAGCCGCTCAATAAACTTACATGAAATTTATCCAGACTGGCGAATCCCAGATGTTCTGTACATTTCGGCGCCTCGCGCATATTCACTTAAATATAAGTTCCTCTGAAAGCCTTCTATGCTATGTTCTCGGGATGAACTCTTAATGTTGATATGGCATGACGATTCGTGTTCACTCGCAGCAGAGTAGCACGAATCTCCAAGTATCAAGAATAAGATCTTTGCATAAGGTATTCAATCATAAAAGCATGTTGCTCTCTGGCAATGAACTTCTGTGTCGACACATAGAATTCAATGAACCTTAGTACTTGCGGAAGTTAGGGTTTTGCGCCTCGCGCAGTATACCAGACCTTACAAACTTGCAGAAGTCAGGGTTTCGCGGCTCGCGCAACATACGAGACCTTGCTTGTCAAATTTAAGCCTAGGAAAACTAGGTAATTAATCCGCCATGGATTAGCAGGTGCAAAACCTCGCCCAGAATCAGAAAAAACAGGGAGCCGCAGCAGCAAAGGGAGGCATGGCCATGCCTTAGGCCAGCTGGCGCCACTTGCCATTGGCCACGCCCCATCCTAAACCGTCTCTATTTCCCTCGACCAATCAGGTCGCTTTAAATCCGACGCAGCGTACCGGAAGTGTGGCCACGCCCTAGCTTGCCGGCCCCACTTCCCATCGGCCAATCAAGTCACCCTAAATGCGCCACACGCATTCCGAATGAGGCCGGCCCCATTTTGCGTACCGGCCCCCAATTCTTCCACGGCGCCTTAGCCACGCCAGGCCCTAATTCTTCCAGGGAGAATTCTTCCACGACGCCTTGGCCACGCCAAGCCCTAATTCTTCCAAGGAGATTTTTTCCAACGGCGCCAAAACTTGGCCACGCCAAATCCTTCCAAGCTGCCAAGATTTGGCCACGCCAAATCTTTCCAACCACGCCAAAATCCTTCCAAAGCGCCAAGAATTGGCCACGCCAAACCTTTCCAACCACGCCAAATCTTTCCAATGGCGCCAAACCCTAACTTTGGCTGCGGAGCCAGTTTTTAGCTTTGGCCATACAACAACGTCTCTGGCATACCACTATGTCGCGGCTACTCTCATGCCGCCATGCCATGGATACGCCACGGCATGCCATTAGCATGTGGCCGACACCACTTCACTATACAACAAGATGTGGCCATAATCAATGGCCGTCCTTCTTCATGAGATGCAATCTCATCCATCCAAGTTCGCCAACGAACCGATAAGCTCACGAAAAGTTTTAGGCGACTAGCCAAGACGATCCTAGCATTGCATGCTATTTACCTGCGGCGAGCCTCTCAATTTTAACTTGCCACACGTAGAAAAGTGCTACATGTTTCCACAGAAACACTCTAGACATCAAAATATGTCATAAACTGGGGGATGCTCATCAGGGTATTGGTCTGGCGGTTTACAGCGTGCGGCGTGCAATGCGCCCGTTAGAAGAAAGTGTCATGAAGTAGGATAATTAATGATGGTGAGAAGTAACGGTGTAAACAATTTATTTCCTTCATCATGGAAGAGTAATGACTGATGGTTACATGAATTCACTTCCTTCATCATGGAAGCATAACGTCTGGCAGTTACACATTACTCTTTTCTTCCATCACTCAATCGTTTCCACTTCCTACGAGACCAGGGTACGTTTCACTATGACTTTTATAAATAGGTTTCACCTATTTCCACCAAAAAAACGAAGTTTTGGTCGGAAACACACAATATCTAGAAATCACCTGGTAGCTTTTAATCCTGCTTACCAGTTCTACTTTCTGATACAAGTCATAAAACGCCCATACTTCCAGAATCAACTATTCTGGTCTCAACAATTTTATTCGCTTCCCTCCCTAAGACCAACCCTTCTCCTTCACTTTGTGACCGAAGCAAGCCTGGAACGGCCATTTCTTGGTTTAGGCCAGGATTGTACAGATTGATCTCTCGAATCAAAAGTACTCCCGTGCAGTACATTTTTTAGGGTTTAGATTTGTTTCTCACCCACACACCCAAAATTACCAAAATCAGTAGAAACAATTTTCACCCACAAACAACTGAATATTAGAGTTCATAGCCTAAACAAAAAACTACTTCGACTCTAAGGATTTTAGGTTATGGCAAACCAGCGTATTCGAATGATGAGTACCTTCATATGGAAAATTTCATTCACTTATCTTTCATTATTTTGTGAAGTAATAATTAATCATTTTGGTCCAACGTATTTACTAAAACCAACCGACAAAGATGTTAGAGAAATATTAAGGGAGAATAAGGATAGGGAATTCCCAGGAATACTGGGTAGTCTTGACTGTATGCATCGGGTATAGAAGGAATGCCCAAATTATTGGTCCGATCAATATGTCATTACCCAAAACTAATTGTTATCCTTGAAGCTACTGCTTCTTTTGATTATTGGATATGACACGTTTTTTTTTTTATCTTCCGGGTCCACAAAATGATCAATATTTTGCAAAAATCGCATCTGTTTGAAGATCTAAAGTATGGAATTTGTCCCCAAGTCCATGTCGTAATCAACAATCATCAATACACACATGTTTATTATCTTGCACACGAGATCTATCCAAAATGGTCAATATTGGTTCAATGTAAACGTCAGTCCCCTGCTAGCGAATTGGGTCATTCATATCAGTATTTTAACCAACGTCAAATAACGTTGAGGATGTGTTATGGACTTTTATAATTTTGAAGAGGAAGTTCGTTATCATTTGTGTCCCACATCGTGTTTGTAGCGCCCCGTATGCTAGCAGCTGACTAATCCAAGAGATTAACTAAATAAGAGGCACTAAAAAAAAACTAAATCATTTACTTAAACAATCAATTAAGAAATCTGTTACAAAACTTAACCCAAAACTGGCCACGCTCAGAAATATATACATACTAGAACTCCTCTCAAATGATACATATACAATAGCCATTTGGTTTACAAATACAATAAGCAATATAATAAACATAGTAAAAGTTAACCAATAACGAAATCAGCCCTTGAAGCTTTATTTTTGCGCAACTCGACCGTCTCTCAAACCGAAAGTGGAAATGGGTGAGCATATCATCCCTAAAAGGGGTGCCCAAGAGGAATAACATTTAACTTTTAAGTAATCATATGCAAGATTTGGAAAACAATACATGTTTTCCGAATGTTAAACAAATACCAAGTCACTCGAAATAAACAAACATGTATATGGACAAACTCCTTCTTCAAACAATGTATAATATTCGTGCTAACCACACTCAGTAGCTATTGATATCACCAAGACCATGATGACCCACTCTAAGCATAAAAGCTGAATTCATGTAGATATAAATGTGAAGGAGCGTATCCTATATACCACAGGTGGAAATTCTTATTTCCCATAACAATTCATGACGACAACAAAACATTACACGTCCTTTCCAAACCATGGAAATATTAACAGAATTAACAAAATAATCGTAATGCAATTTAAACAAAGTATGGAATGCATAACTAGACAATGCATGAGTTTATTAAACAAAGACTTTCGTAAAAGAAACAATAATGGTTACAAAAGAGTAAAATGTATTCCCACCTCTTTTGATGACAAGCCACGCCTACCTCGAGATCCACGATACACTGGTTCATCCTTTGAATCGATCGTTGTTAATACATACTAACTGTTAATCACACAAGAACTCTAAGAATCTATTCAAAATGACTCATACAAGAATCATACAAGTCTTTCTAATGATTCTAGGCCCATTTAAAGTTCTACATCTTTTAATTATCTATTTTTAGCACATCTAAAGGTTTACTAATTCAATTAGGTAGAATCTATTGTCCAATTGATATGTCTAAAGAGTATCTACAACTTTGTAGAAGGAACTAAAGGCTAATTCGGACCATAAGGGGTCCAATTCATCTAATTAAGAAAGACTAATCCTAAACCCAAGTCCACTATACAAGCCCATTACACAAGGCCTGGTCCACTAGGGCCTACTAACGGTCTCTAACAGTCAACAAGGTGGATTAACAGTCAACGTCAAAGGTCTGGTCAAGTCTAGATTAAATGGTCAAAGTCTAAATCGGTCACTGAGTCAACTCAGGTCAAGATATGAACTCAGTGAGTTAATACCGATTCGACTCAGTCAGATACTGAGTCAGACAATAACAAACCCAAGTCAGACTGAATAAACTCAGTCAGACAGGTCAAGGGTTCTTCTCATACAGCTGAGGCTCTAACTCTACAACTTTCAACTCAAGTTCTACTACAATCTACTCACTGCATCAATTCATTCATTTATAAATAAACTTCAAACAACAATTACAATTACAACTTCGCTTACCTGCAATTGCAGTAGCTGCAAGCTCCCAATGAGACTACTCACTGTGATTCTACAATTACCATTGCCAACATAACACTTCCACTCAAAACCCCGGCTTACAACTGATAGTTCCACTTACACCTCCTACATGCACAACAGTTCAGATACACTCAGCTTCTCCCATTCCTTGTATCCATCAACATACCACCACCACTTCACCAGATTGTAGTATCACCACCTATAGGCCTGCAAAGCCACTACTTCATACCAACACACATGCTACAAACAACCTCGGATTCTTGTACACTCCATTATCTACAACTCAGCTAAACAACCATCTTCAACCTTGTAGCAATCCTAGTTTCAGACTTACATCTCAACCCAGTTCAACAATTACACAACATCTCCTCAACTTCTACAATGATTCAATACTTCAGACTACCAACTCAGTTCCATATATTGTACAAAATCATTACCTTTAACTCCCTTTGATCTTAACAACACCAGCACCTTGTTTCTATACCTCCACCAGACACTCATATCCCATGTACTTCAACACAACACTCAATTACCACCAATACAACATTCCACCAACCTCACTAATCTGCAACTTACATATCTTCATCTCAGTCTAATTCAACCACATCAATTCAGTTCATCTATTACAAACACCATTCATCCCAAAACTACCATCTGTAATAAACTTTACATTCATCTAACTCTTCTCCCTGTGATTTAGCTCAATTCAAACCAAAATACAACTCAAGCACATACTCAACAAATTCATTTCAATTCTTAATTCATTATGAAACTTATAAACTTAATAATGAACTTGAACATATTTACTAATAAGAACAATTACCTTCTTAATAGCAGAACCAAACCTTAGTTCTTCATCAGCTTCAACAATACCTTAACTTCAGCAGCATCTTCAATTTATGAAATCTAGACAAAACCCACCCGTTGATTCCATCTGATTCTTCTTAAATCATCAAATACTCTTGATTCAACTCTTCTGCTCTTAATCTCAATTCTAAATTCATCTCACATCAACCCTAATTATCTGACTACTCAAATTTCTGATTTCATCTTCCATTCCATAACTAACACTCACAAACCCCATCTTCAGTTCTAGCAAGAGCCCGTGAATCCATTTCTAATTTCGGACTTAAATCATCTCTTTGAGAAACCTTAAATCTGTTAAAAAAATACATCAACACCACCATCAACTCTCCGTCAACACCAGTAAAAACTTCTAATGCATCGATTCTTCCTCGTGATTGATTCTCTCAACGGAAATTCTCAAGTCTCACTCACAATCGTCGGAAAGTAAGAAAGGGAAGAAGAAGAAACGAGAAGAAGAAAGATGAATAAGAAATAAAGAGAAGGAAATACGAGTTTATCTACTCGATTGGGATAAGACCAACCAGAAATACTTAAGGCACCAAGAAACGGATAAGGGAAGCCAGGGTCGATCTAAAGCAAAAGATTATTTTTTTCTTCTCACTAACCTGATGCTATCTTCTTCGTCCGGTATATGAATGACACGTTCGAGTAGTCTATTTCGCATAACTTATCGAGATCTATCTAGTGGTACCAGATTAGTATCTAGATCGTTGTTAGATTAATTCCTATTAATTAACGTTCGCGTTAAACTAATCGAGGTATTATCAGCTAATTCGTCACTTGACTGGTTTAATAGCGTTGACGAGCTTGAGGGTCTTTACATTCTCCCCACCTTATACATTTTCGTCCTCGAAAATCAAACCACCCTCATGATCTTCAAAAACTCCCCACCTTATAGAATAATCCCGTCTCTTGTCTAAGCACAAACAACATAAAATAAAGCACAAACCTAATGGCTTTCTACAACTAAAATTCTAAATTTGTAGCTCTAGGTTCAAAATATTAATTTCCATTTCAGTAAGTCAATGGTTCCAATTACGAGAGAAAAATCCTATAAATAAGTTTCTAAGTAAAATTTGGGATCTATCAGTCCATTAAAAGAAGCAAGTCCCCCTTCAATGCCTGGTGATACAAGAATGCAGTTGCCCTGTCTAGGTTCATGACTCCTGACAATGCCTACCTACGTAACAAGTATCACCCGAACACATCAGAACTACCAACCTCACTATTCAAAGATCATGGATTAACTAAGTATTAATTTATTAAGATTAATTAGTCCCTGAAATTTTTCCGTAATTGGTGTAAGTCTTATAAATTTACTTCATAAAATATATAAAGAGTTTACATCATTTTAAACAATTTAATCTTTAAAATTTATTTTATTTTATTTTTATGTATTATTTCATTTATTTATTTTGTCAATATAAATATTTCACGTCAAATTATAATATCTAATATTTTTAACTTTACTGTGATACCATATATAAATTTTTCAAAAACTAACTATTATAAATTTGTTACCAGTTTGATTACTCAAATATATTTATCAACTGCGTTATTGTTGTCATTAATTCTTAAATTTATAGTCCAGTTGGTACACTAAGTCTTAATCTTCTAAATATAATTTTACATTCACATAAGGATTGACATAGTAGATTTTATTTATTCATATGGAATCCGCACACTATATGTTGTTAAATATTGGTGTTGATAAATTAATATGATTTAAATTTTTAGTCTGCATAAAATTTCAACTGTGTTAATAGTCTTTAGATTATGCTATTAATATAAAGTATCCTATTAATATACGAATTTATTTTATTTTAATTCACCAAACATTTGGATACTATTCTTACTACTTCATGTATATTTGTTTCATTTTAAAAATTTACTGGATCATCTATTAGACAAGAAAAATAACTTCGATACAAAATTACTAACAAGTTGAGTCTTTTTATTTTATATATTATGTCCTCGCTTTCTTAAGTCTAACACCTAGCAAGTATTATATTGATTATCTAGTTTAAGCGCAAAATATATATATTTCTAATTTGTCATTAATTTAATTTATAATTTAACTGTAGACAAGCGTTACTAATTTTCCATAACTATTTAACTCATTATAATTATTATTTTTGTCGTTGTATATCCTTAATGAGATTTTAGTTAAGTTAAGTTTGATATGATACTAATTGATAAATGCTAACATTACTTTATTAAAATTATTATTATTATTACTATCATTTTATAACATTTTTTTTTATTAACATTGATGATCAAACTATGATTCTAACTACTCCTACAAATATTATTGAGTCCCAAAAATATTATTAACATTTACGTAATTATAAATTGTTGATTCTACATATAAGTCAAGGTACTCAGTAGTTTCTATGTGATTCCAAAATTTATCAATTGTATTAATATCACTATTTTTAGTATTAAATTGTGTACGTGTTCATACTTTTTAGTCTGATTATTCCATGATCCTTATCAGCTAAAGTTATTGGTGTACCCTACAATTTTTACTTCATTAAATAAACAACCAAACAAACAAATCAATCACTCAAATAATTATTTTAATTATTGATAGCTTTTAGTGATTAAGATTTATCTCACAACCCAACCCAGTTCTAAGCTAATCTAGTTCACTAACTGGCACTGGCTATTCCTATTGTTTCCAATATAAGATCTAATAGTGAGATCTGATACCAACTTTGTAGCGCCCCCTAAGCTAGCAGCTGACTAATCCAAGAGATTAACTAAATAAGAGGCACTAAAAAAAAAACTAAATCATTTACTTAAACAATCAATTAAGAAATCTGTTACAAAACTTAACCCAAAACTAGCCACGCTCAGAAATATATACATACAAGAACTCCTCTCAAATGATACATATACAATAGTCATTTGGTTTACAAATACAATAAGCAATATAATAAACATAGTAAAAGTTAACCAATTAACGAAATCAACCCTTGAAGCTTTCGCTGCGCAACTCTGATCTGTCTCTGAAACTGAAAGTGGAAATGGGTGAGCACATCATCCCTAAAAGGGGTGCCTAGTAGTAATAACATTTAACTTTTAAGTAATCATATGCAAGATTTGGAAAACAATACATGTTTTCCGAAACGTTAAACAACGACCAAGTCACTGAAATAAACAAACATGTATATGGACAAACTCCTTCTTCAAACAATGTATAATATTCGTGCTAACCACACTCAGTAGATATTGATATCACCAAGACTATGATGACCCACTCTAAGCATAAAAGCTGAATTCATGTAGATATAAATGTGAAGGAGCGTATCATATATACCACAGGTGGAAATTCTTATTTCCCATAACAATTCATGACGACAACAAAACATTACACATCCTTTCCAAACCATGGAAAGATTAACAGAATAATCGTAATGCAATTTAAACAAAGTATGGAATGCACAACTAGACAATGCATAAGTTTATTAAACAAAGACTTTTGTAAAAGAAATAATAATGGTTACAAAAGAGCAAAATGTATTCCCACCTCTTTTGATGACAAGCCACGCCTACCTCGAGATCCACGATCCATTGGTTCATCCTTTGAATCGATCGTTATTAATACATACTAACTGTTAATCACATAAGAACTCTAAGAATCTATTCAAAATGACTCATACAAGAATCATACAAGTCTTTCTAATGATTCTAGGCCCATTTAAAGTTCTACATCTTTTAATTATCTATCTTTAGCACATCTAAAGGTTTACTAATTCAATTAGGTAGAATCTATTGTCCAATTGATAAGTCTAAAGAGTATCTATAACTTTGTAGAAGGAACTAAAGGCTAATTCGGACCATAAGAGGTCCAATTCATCTAATTAAGAAAGACTAATCCTAAACCCAAGTCCACTATACAAGCCCATTACACAAGGCCTGGTCCACTAAGGCCTACTAACGGTCTCTAACAGTCAACATGGTCGATTAACAGTCAACATCCAAGGTCTGGTCAAGTCCATGGTAAATGGTCAAAGTCTAAAGTCTAAATCGGTCACTGAGTCAACTCGGGTCAAGACAGAACTCGGTGAGTTAATACCGATTCGACTCGATCGGATCTCGAGTCGACAATAACAAACCCAAGTCGACCAATAAACTCAATCGAAAGGTCAAGGGTTCTTCTCATACAGCTGAGGCTCTAACTCTACAACTTTCAACTCAAGTTCTACTACAATCTACTCACTGCATCAATTCATTCATTTATACATAAACTTCAAACTACAATTACAATTACAACTTCGCTTACCTGCAATTGCAGTAGCTGCAAGCTCCCAATGAGACTACTTACTGTGATTCTACAATTACCATTGCCCACATAACACTTCAACTCAAAACCCCAGCTTACAACTGATAGTTCCACTTACACCTCCTACTTGCACAACAGTTCAGATACACTCAGCTTCTCCCATTCCTTGTATCCATCAACATACCACCACCACTTCACCAGATTGTAGTATCACCACCTATAGGCCTGCAAATCCACTACTGCATACCAACACACATGCTACAAACAACCTCGGATTCTTGTACACTCCATTATCTACAACTCAGCTAAACAACCATCTTCAACCTTGTAGCAATCCTAGTTCCAGACTTACATCTCAACCCAGTTCAACAATTATACAACATCTCCTCAACTTCTGCAATGATTCAATACTTCATACTACCAACTGAGTTCCATATATTGTACAAAATCATTACCTGTAACTCCCTCTGATCTTAACAACACCAGCACCTTGTTTCTATACCTCCACCAGACACTCATATCCCATGTACTTTAACACAACAGTCAATTACCACCAATACAACATTCCACCAACTTCACTAATCTGCAACTTACATATCTTCATCTCAGTCTAATTCAACCACAGCAATTCAGTTCATCTATTACAAACACCATTCATCCCAAAACTACCATCTGTAATAAACTTTACATTCATCTAACTCTTCTCCCTGTGATTTAGCTCAATTCAAACCAAAATACAACTCAAGCACATACTCAACAAATTCATTTCATAATTCATTAAAACAAATTCATTTCAATTCTAATAATTCATTAAAGTAATACTCGATAATAAATATTCTTTAAAATAATAAAATTTCTGGTCCCGAATAATGAACATAAAATGATACATTTCAAAAGTTCCCTTAATGATTATTACTAATAAGAAAATAATAATGCTACTTAAAAATTAATTTCATACATATTAAACCTTCCAGTTCTTTTTCAAAAATCAAATCAAGTTGTAGTTTATCCCTAATAATTCGTAATCCAATAAAGTACCTTAACTTCAACACAAAGTAATTTTGAAGTGTCATTAATACTTGGAGTGTATGTATTTGTATTGCAATTAGTCAAAATCTACTTTTACAAAATTAGAACCCTAACTATCACTCTTTTAAATAATTATATATTACTTCATTATAAAATAATAATTTATTATATTATCTTATAATATTTCTTTAAAATAATAATTTTTCTTGGTCCCAAGCCTATTATTTTAAAAGTTATACCCGAACAATTACCTTCATATCAAACATCCTAGAATATCAATTTCATCTTCTTAAATCTAAACCTAACTATCACTCTCAGTTTCATCTTACAAACCCTAACTTATAATTCATCTTCTTATTTCTTCATTTAACTCAATTTCTCTTTTATCAACTATCTGCAACTTCAATTCAAACAAAATCCACCCGTTGATTCCATCTGATTCTTCTTAAATCATCAAATACTCTTGACTCAACTCTTCTGCTCTTAATCTCAATTCTAAATTCATCTCACAGCAACCCTAATTAACTGACTACTCAAATTTCTGATTTCATCTTTCATTCCATAACTAACACTCACAAATCCCATCTTCAGTTCTAGCAAGAGCCCGTGAATCCATTTCTAATTTAGGACTTAAATCATCTCTCTGAGAAACCTTAAATCTGCTCAAAAAATACATCAACACCACCATCAACTCTTCGTCAACAAAAACTTCTACTGCATCAGTTCTTCCTCGTCGATTGATTCTCTCAACAGAATTCTCAAGTCTCACTCACAATCGTCAGCAACAGAAGAAAGGGAAGAAGAAGAAACGAGAAGAAGAAAGATGAATAAGAAATAAAGAGAAGGAAATACAAGTTTATCTACTCGATTGGGATAAGACCAACCAGAAATGCTTAAGGCACCCAAGAAACGGATAAGGGAAGCCAGGGTCGATCTAAAGCAAAAGATTATCTTTTTCTTCTCACTAATCTGATGCTATCTTCTTCGTCCGGTATCCGAATGACACGTTCGAGTAGTCTATTTAGCATAACCTATCGAGATTTATCTACTGGTACTAGATTAGTATCTAGATCGTTGTTAGATTAATTCCTATTAATTAACGTTCGCGTTAAAATAATCGAGGTATTATCAGCTAATTCGTCACTTGACTGGTCTAATAGCATTGACGAGCTTGAGGGTCTTTACAGTGTTTTAAGTCCTCGTGAAATGCAGAAGACTATGCTCAGTTTTATAATTCTACATAACATGGTAATTCATGAAACCCGTCATGATAATGAGTGGACTAACTATAAAGATTGAGATTTGAGGATCAAAATTCAACCAGAAAGAGGCTTGCTTGCAAGAAACTACATGCAAATGACTAATAACATTTAGAACCAGAATCTGTATGACAGGTTAAAAGAAAATCTGAGAGTGAACCTTTGAGCAAAGTATCGAAGAGCCAGCGGGCGTAATTTTAAGTTTTATTTCATGTGTTAGTTTAAACATTTAATTGTAATTTGTTTGTAGTTTGTGTTATTCAATATTAATTTATATAGAAAAACAATATTCAGTTGTCACTTAGTAGTTTTCAGTAGATCGAGCGATAAACACTTTACCGCCAACGACTTTCAATATATACCCACTCATCTCGTTTCAAAATCACACCTTTTAGACCAACCTTTCACAAAAATATTCTACTTTCACTATCTAATCTCAATCAATATGCCTAATCATAACTTTACTATAGACGAAGATTTATTTCTTTGCAAAAATTGTACAGTATACTAATAGAAGAGGGGTGAAGAACGACGTCAAGTTGGTTTAGTCAGTCATATTTATTGGTGTAAAGTTCATAAGACCTTATGCAATGATACAGATAACCCTTACAATCAGGATCGTGTTGTTGTGAAATTAGCAAGAGATAAAAGGAACCCTAATTATCAGTCTCTTTCACTAAAAAGAAACAACCTACAATCTTATTGTTTCATTCATGAATATAAAGAAAGTACAAATTAACATTAAATATCAAACTCGTACAAACCCTATCACGCGTGCTACTACACAATTTAATTGCATCCCAACCGTTGACACTAATAGCTCATTAGTATTCTAATAGATACTATTATAATTAAGCTAACTAATAATTAATGGTACTCTCTCCAATTGATAAGTGCCACCAAATATCTTAAGGCCTATCTCAGGGATATGACAATACTCCCTTCCAACTTTTATCCTTGTACCCCAAGGATAAAAAGCTGGAAAATGTGCCCTTATGCTGCTAACATCTTCCCAGGTATTGTTAAAAATGCGGGGGTACAACAACCACACCCAACTTTTTCGTTCGACAATTTGTAAGGACTATACTCCAATATAATTCCGAGAGCACCAACTTAATGAGTCTCAATCAATAAAGATATCGAAGAGCTTTATCTCTTTCTCAACACAATCAGTAAATCAAACAGATAGGAATCCGTGAACTTGATTGTTACGAGAATAACTCGGATGGCACCAAAGACCAATGTCCGAGTGTCAATCAAGTTCTATCGAACAAACAAGGTCGGATTTATCAATTGTGATTGAACATCGCATAACCTGTGATATTTCAATTATATAAAGAAAATATAATGTGGAAAAGAAATAACACAGACACCACAAATTTTGTTAACAAGGAAACCGCAAATGCAAATGCAAAAAAAAAAGAAAAAAACGGGACCTAGTCCAGACTTGAACACCACACTGTATTAAGCCACTATAGACTCTAGCCTACTACAAGTTAACTTCAGACTGGAATGTGGTTGAGCCGTAACCAAGTCTCACACCGATTAAGGTACAATCACGTTCCTTACGCCTCTTGAATCTCGCAAGACCCTTCTCACTTGATTCCTCTACCTGGCGTCCTTTACATCCTAGAAGTTGTTACGACCCAAAGTCGAAGACTTATAAACAAATCTGTCTCCCACAGATAAGTTTATTCTATTTGTTGTTTCTGTCTTGAGATAAAGATTAAGGTGAACAGGAAACTCAACTAATAATCCGGTCTTATACTCCCGAGGAGCAGCCTGAAAATATTAGTCACGTCACAATAACCTAACTGATTAACAGAAGAAGTTATTGCAGAATCACAAGAGTCTGAGACGAAGAAACTGTTGTGATTACTTTTTATATCTTACCTATCGGTGATAAATCTCAAGAAAACCTTAGAGAATATTAAACTCAGTACGACAGAAAAATTAATAATAGGTTACGCAACTACAAAGAAAATAGTTGGACCTGACATCACGAATCCCAAGCGAAGTCTTTAAGTCATTAAACCTAGTAATGGTTTTCAAAAGAACTAGAAACCTAGGTTAATTGAGAATCGACTCTAGTTTGCAACTAGGACACATGAAAGTGTCATGATTAGGTTTCCCAGATGCTAGAGCTTCCCATTATATAGTCTTTCAAATCAGGGTTGTTTACAATCAAAGCTAAGATAGCTTATTAACAAAGCAATTAATATTCACCGTTAGATGAACGCCTGATTTAAGATTCAAACTAAGTTTGCTTAGGAATTAAGGAATCAATCTCTACCATTGGATAGTTTAGCTTGATACACACACAAATGAAATATACTTGTATTCATATATGGATGAACCGTACCTAAACGTGTATAACAAGTTGGCTCAGTAATAATTAACCGTAGTTACCATATGAACACTTTTAGCTTAGCCATATTCATCTAACACTTCTCGACTCAATATGATAATCAACCAATCATGATTGATCATCAAATGTATCTAAATGTGTTACAAGAAAGTTGTTCAAATGTTCTTCATCTCATAGAAATATATATGAACCATTTGAAACATATTCGGTTTGGTTTGTAATAGTTCAAAGTACATATACAGAAACCAAATCATGAACATAATCCCACGGTTTGCAAAGCAAGTTCGCATACCTTAATACATTAACAATCCGGGGACTTTTGTTCGCAAACGAACCTAAGTTCATGAGTATCGAAAATAGTTACCATACGAGTATGTGAACAAGTTGTCATACTTACCGATTTTAGAAACTAACCACTGAGTTCGCAAACTGAGTACGCGAACCACAGTTTCCGACCTTGCCTGTTTTTGTAGTTCGCAAACACTGTTCGCAAACCACAGTTTCAGACCAATAACAGATAAACTTGTTCGCAAACACAGTTCGAAAACAAGAGTTTCGATCGGACACTGAACTAGTACTTCATAGTTCGCATACTGAGTACGCATACTGTACTGTATCCATACATTGGTAGTAGTTCTAAAACTCTCATTAACCGATTTGAAACATCCTTAGAAGACGACGATGGTAATCTAACACATACCACTAAATTCAAGTAATTTTTAAATGATTACATGATCAATACTAAACATCTCAAGTTAACATCAAATGATTGTCTCACACAAATCATGTAAAATGGTTATGGCAAACCATCGTATTCGAATGATGAGTACCTTCGTATGGAAAAATTCACTTATCTTTTATTATTTTGCGAAGTAATAATTAATCATTTTGGTCTAACGTATTTAATAAAACCAACCGAGAAAGATGTTATAGAAATATTAAGTGAGAATAAGGATAGGGAATTCCCACGAATGCTTGTGACTACTCGTTTTCCCGTAGTCTACGTAATATATATAGCTCAGAGAATCAGATACTAAGTAGTATTGATGCCTCTTTTGAACTGATAATGCTAAGTAGTAAAAGATACTCAAGATCACAATAATAACTAAGAACATAAATATAATGTAAAAGCAACTAAGTTATCATGAGACACAAGAGATTACGTGGTTCGACTTTAGTCTACGTCCACGGGGTAATGAGTGATTGTTTTGTATTAAGTTGTAGTGGTTACAAAGATCTTAAATGCTTCCCAAAGTAATAGAGAGAACTCAAGTTGAAGTAATTACTTAAGTTGTAAACATTAAAGAGGTATAAGCTTAAGACTAGATCTTCTCTCCTAGATATTGAATGCCCTTAGTTTGTTGGTGAGGCTTGGTATTTATAGCCCCTTCTGCTCCAGATATCTCTTTTCTGCCTCTGGGTCCATCGTTTCCTGATATACCTTTCGTACAAATGGTACCTTCGTTCGCCGCGTGCTTTCTCCAGTCGAAATCTGCCACCTCAGCTGACCCATGTTCCTTTGGGAACTTCCCAGCCTTAGTACAGATTGTACCTTTGTTCACCGCATGTCTTCGCCATTTAGGTCCCGCCACATCATCTCTCTTCACGTGCTTGGATTATGCGTGTAGAGAAGAGATTTGTGCATTTAATGATGATTAGATGCGTCATCTAACTCTGTCCCTTCGCCAACTGCCTCTTCATAGACTAGGCTTTTACTCTTTTCATCTTAGCCGTCGAGGTGCCCTTTCTTGATACAAGACAAAGCAGATCTACGAAGGTATCCTCTGTCACTTGGATTGCTCTGTATAGCGAGGGCTACACAGTTATCTCGTATGCGACCACTGAGATTGTGACACGTGCTCCGCAGAATATTGGTATATTCACAGTTTGCCCCTTTTCTTTCATATTCTACCGTTTGGCAGGATTGGGAGAAAACTACCGTAGCTTCGCCGTTTCTGCACGTGCCGATTGGGTGGTCTTTACATGTCATTCCATGCAATAACTTCTCATTGAATTTCGGGATATCCAATTTTTTTGATTTCTCAGCCGTCTATAAGAAGGGAATAAAGAGAAGGAATTTTCATTAACTCCTTTTCTTTCTCTCAAACTGTCGCTCTCTGTCTCTTTCGTAGAGATTTTTCCTATGTTGTTAACTGCTTTATCTCCCTTTCGATTCCTCAAGGCTCTGGTTTAACATTTGATCGTACAAGTAAATGGTACTTACTCTTTACTGTTGCTTTTCATGTTTCTTCATGCTCGATTTTGTCTTTCCTTCTCTGACTAGGAGGTTGTTGATGTCGCTGTTGTACTTGCATGTGATAATTCTAGTTCTCTTTTACTCGTTCAAGTTGTATGAGAACTTGGGTTTGATCCCATTTTGTATTTTGATGATGAGTCTGCCATGATTGTTCCTCGTCTGCAACTTTGCTCATAGTGATGAATAACCTTTGATTTCGCCTTGTGATGAGTTTAAACCGCTTCTTTTGGTTGGTTTCGTAAAACCCATGCCCAAAGTATGTTTGTTTTTGCCCTCAATTCGTCGTTGGGTTGAATGTAACTTTGGTCCGCTATTGCTGATGGGATGTTCTTCCTGCTGATGTTAAGGACGACGAGGTTTCCGACGAAGCCTACGCGGAAGAACGGAGGTCCTCTTTGTCTACTGATCCACCTCCACGGATGGATCATCCTGATGCTACGCCATCTCCACCCCCTGAGGATACTGAGGTACCTACTGGTACTGAGATGGTTGTGGTGTCTGAGGCAGTTGCGGCCCCAGAGGTAGAAGAAGTTGTTGTTGAGGATCTTCCACCTTCTCCTCTTCACTATGATATTCAAAGGCTGACATTACGTGACAAAGATAGCCATGTTCCCTTGCCTTTAGCTGAGATCACCAAGTCTCCTCGTCTTGATCGTGGTGAGGGCTGGGCGCATACTCCCTTTCTTATGACAGGTCCTTGGGTTTTTGGTTTTGCTACCGCTGTTGCTTCTTACGAGGTAACCTTCGCTTCTTTCGAAGGTTTTCCATTTTATTTTTTGCTTCATAACCTTTGCTTGGTATAGTAACTTTAGCTTGTTATTATGACGACCTTTTGTAGTCTGCCCCTGCTTATTCTGCTGGAACTGCCTCAGGTTCTGCTGCTAAGACTGCTCCGGGCTCTGCTGGTAATTCCATAGCCTTTAGGGCAAAGAAGATAAGGGTTTCACCTGGCACATTTAGGCTAACATCTGCTAGTGTAAGGGTTGTATGATCATGTCTTAGTGCCTTGTAATCCTCTTGATACCTTGCTTTGTGTTTTTTGTCTTATGCCTTTGCTTTCATGCAGCCTGAGATAACTGGACATCATGCGGTTAGAGCATCTCTTCGAGGGGTGATGCAGTTCGATGGTGATTTATGGCGTATACTCCGGTCCTTATGTGATGCTTCGGCGGTGGCCCTTAATGCTGAGGAGAAGATTTCCAATTATGAGCATGGTTTAGGAGATGTCGTAGGCTTAGGATCTCCTTCTTCTTCTTAGTTTTGATGTTTTGGAACACTATTTAGTCCTCTATGGGTTCCTTTGGTGCTTTCGACTGTGGTTGAAAGCATAAGGGCCTTTATATCGTCTCATTTCCTTGAAACAATGCTTCGTGGTGATTTGAACCTTTGTTATCTGCAACTTTTAAGACATGTTAGTCGTATGTTGGTAACATTATTATCGTACCCTTATTATTGCATGAATATATATATATATTTCTTGTATACGTATTGTGTCTAGTTGTTTACACATTCGAGTCATCACAAGGTGCTAAGGTATGCTTAACCTTGGGTGGAACATTCATCGTCCTACCTAAGTATCCTTTGGCCAGAAGGTACCGTGGTGGCGAGGGCTCCTACGTGGGCAATAATTTTCCTGTAACCCTATGCGTTCAGCGCGAAGGCTGCTTTACTTCGACAAGGTATCTCTATAGGGGATATCTTACTTTTTCTTATTGCCTCATGAATAGAGCTATCACCCGAGGATCCGAGTATTGACATATGCGCAGTTATGTCTTTCCTTGTCTCATCGTCAATCCCGACGGAGGGTGTCTATTCTAACACGGTTTGTATTTAATCAAAAGTAGACTTTCTCTTAGCAAAAAATTTTCTTTTATTGATTAGTAAGGTTTATAATACCTTTGGTCAGGGAAAAAACATGGTGAGCTATTGCCCATTCCCTTCTTCTCCTGAGTAATCACCATTCTCTTACGGGTAGTACTTCTTTAGGTACATTGCGTTCCAAGGGTGTTGCAATACTTCACCTTTGAGGTTCCTTAGGTAGTACGACCCCTTCCCGACGATGTCATGTACGATGTAGGGCTTGTCCCATGTCGGAGCTAACTTTCCCCATTATTTCTTTCTTTGATATGGTGGTATTTGACGTAGCACGTATTCTTCAACCACGAAGTTTCTAGGGATGACCCGTTTGTTGTATTCGCGAGCTAGCCTTCGTTGATAATTTACCATCTTTTGCAAATCCACTTCCCGCCTTTCTTCAAGATCATCAAGCTTTCCTAGCATTAGGTCCGTTGTCAGGTTCTTCTCTCATGCCTCCGTTTTTATTGTTGGAAGTATTATCTCCATTGGGATGACCGCTTCGGCTCAGTAGGTTAGCAAAAATGGAGTTTCTCCCGTGGCCGCCCTCCTTGTAGTTCGGTAGGCCCATAGGACATTGTGCAGTTGTTCACACCATCTTTTCTTATATGCTCCTAGCTTCTTTTTCAAGATCATCGCTATTGTTTTGTTAGTCGCCTCCGCTTTTCCATTGCTCTTAGTGTATATAGGAGTGGACTTGTTTTTCTGAATGTTGAAAGTATCAAACAACATATGTATGTTTTTTCCTTGCAATTGCTTGCCATTGTCAGAGACTATGGCGGCTGGTATCCCAAACCTGCATATGATTTACTCAAACAAGAACTTAAAGACATTCGTGTCCCTAATTCTTGCCAAAGCCTTTGCTCCCACCCACTTGGTGAATTAATCCGTAGCCACGATAAGGTATTTTCTCTTCGAGGTCCCCTCTATCAAGGGTCCAACAATATCAACCCCCTACTTGACAAATGGCCAAGGGTTGATGACTGAGTTGAGCTCCGTTGCTGGTGCTTTAATCTTCCTCGGAAAATCGTTGGCATCTTTCGCACCGCTTAGCCAAGTTCTTTGAATCTTCGTCCATGCTTAGCCAGTAGTATCCTTGCATTTTGTCTTTGATTTCCAAGGACCTTCTTCCGATATGGTTGCCAGCTTCTCCACTATGTATATCATGTAGTATTTTTCTACCTTCGGTTTGTGAGAGGCACCGCATTAGAGGCCCAAGAAATGACCATCTGTATAGTACTCCATCACGGAGGCTGTATATTGCTGCCTTTGATTCGAGCTTTCGAGCCTCCTTGACGTCTGCTGGTAAGGTACCTTTGTCGAGATATTGGTGAATTGGAATCCTCCAATCATCTTTCTACTCATCTTCGCTATCTTCGTCCGACATAGGTTGGTCTTTTTCAGACTCTTCGACTTTGTTATTTGGTGCTTCTTTGTCTTCTTTCTCTTTCTCAGCTTCTCTCATGGCTCGAGTTTGAACGGCCAAAGTCTCCTCAGCTCCTGAGATTGGTCCTTCTATCGAAGGCTCGTATATCCTTCCAATTTGCACGGAGGTGGTATTTCTGTCCCTTAACATTGAAGATATGAATGCTAAGGCATCTGCGTGTCTGTTGTCTTTTCGACAGACGTGTCTGAATGTAACATTGTTGATCTTTGACGCATGCTCCTGTGCTAACTTTAGGTACGAAGATAGTACCGGATCCAAGGTTTGGTATTTGAGCTCGATTTTCCTAATGACTAGCTGTGAGTCACTAGTTAAACGAACATCTGATAAGCCTAGCTCCCGTGCCAAGCGTAGACCATGTATGACCGCCTCGTATTCTGTGATATTATTAGTGTATTGTTCGAATTCTAACCTGACCGCATAGATGATTCGGTCTCCAGTAGGGGTTGTTATTACAATCCATATGCCTGCGCCTTCTCCGTTGGAGGAGCCATCTACGAATATCTCCCACCTTCGTGAATTCTGAGGTTCCAAGAGATCTTCTGGTTCTTGCTTTTCTTCCTCCATTCCTGGGATGTCATCAATCTGTGCTTCGTCGTTGAGAGGTAGGTCTTCCAGAAAGTCCGCTAAGATTTGTGATTTCTCAGCCTTCCTTGTTTCAAAGATTATGTGAAACTGCTTGATCATGGCATTCCATTTTTCCACCCTTCCGATTTTCTCCGTGTTGTCGAGGATTTGACTTATCTGAGCCTTTGTAAAGGCCCGGATGGTATGTGCGTCGAAATATATCCTTAGTTTTTGTGTTGCCACTACTAAGGAATATATAAGCTGCTCCACCTTGGTGTAATTACGCTCCGCTGAACCAAGGTAGTCAATATCGGTTGTACAGGCTGATATTAAAGGTTTTTATAGGATATCGGAAAAAATCTGTACGATATTCAAAATATCGGCGATACGAAGGACAAACGATAAAAACGCATGTATCGTCCTGTACGGACCGATATATCAGTTTCACTTGTACACTGATATATCACTAATGTAATTTGTCTTTTGATTATACTTTCTTGAACTTTTAGTTCAATAAAGTAACTACACTAATTTTGGTAACTTCATATATGACCATGGTGGATGTAATTACTATAAATGTGATGTTGATGGGCTAACAGACATTCAATGTTTGGTTTCGTTGTTGATAGTATAAGGCTCTAATCAACCAGCTCTTATTTTGTAAGGTTGAAGTATGTTTACTACAATTATTATTTTTTATTATGGTTATATCAATATTTATTTTTGTTTGATAAATAATAAATATTAAAAAAATCCTAATGATGTATCGCCTATAAAAACAGATATTATCATTTGTATAGGTGTATAGGACCCGACCGATACGATACCGATACACGATATTAACTAACTTGCGCTGAACTGAGTGTCTTGCTGATGTGGATTTTCTCCTTGCCCTTGGTCTCGTACCAATACTGCACTCACAGCGTAGCTTGTTGCTGCTAAGTACAAGGTGAGTACCTCACCTGGCTCTAACTTCTATAGGATGGGCACTGAAGCCAAGTATTCTTTGATCTTTTGAAAAGCTTGCTCGCATTCCGTGGTCCAAATAAAGCTGCTTCCTTTCCTTAGTGTATCGAAAAATGCCTTGCACTTATCTGATGACCTTGCTATGAATCTTCCCATGGAAGCTAAGATTCCATTTAGCTTTTGTACTCCTTTAGTGTTTGTGGATATGGTATTTCCATTATTGCTTTGATCCTTTCTGGGTCCACTTCTATTCCTCGCTTAGTTACCAAGTATCCCAGGAATTTTCCCGAGGTTACTCCGAATGTGCATTTCTCCGGGTTCACCTTCATGTGAAAGTTTCTCATGGCTTCGAATATTTCCTTTAGGTTTGACAAGTGGTTTTTCGCCTCTTTGATCTTGACAAGCATATCGTCAACGTAGACCTCTAGTATTTTTCCTATCCATGGCTTAAAGATTTTGTCTACCAATCACTGGTATGTTGCCCCCGCGTTCTTTAGTCCAAAAGGGATCCTTGTATAACAATACAAGCCTCGTGGGGTAAAGAACGCAGTATGCTCCTGGTCTTCTTCTGCAAGGGCGATTTGGTTGTAACCTGAGTATCCATCCATGAAGGATAGCCGCTGGTGACCTTCGGTTGCATTGACTAGCTGGTCAATGTTTGGCAGCGGGTAGCTGTCTTTGGGGCACGCTTTTTTGAGATTGCTAAAGTCGATGCAAATGCGTACGCCTCCGTTCTTCTTGGGTACAATCACCATGTTGGATATCCACGTTGGATACTTGACTTCTCGTATGAACCCTGCGGTTAGTATCTTTTGTAACTCCTTTTCTATCGCTTCTTGGTAAATGTCTCACGCTGATTTAAATGCGTTGCTTGAATGGTGGTATTTCTGGTTTGAGCCGAAGGTGGTGAGAGACCAGATTCGGGTCAATTCCTGTCATGTCTTACATTGGCCATGCAAAGACATCTGCGTAGTCTCTTAGTAGCCTTTGTAGTTGCATCTCCTCTTCCTCTTCAAGTAAAGTTCCGATGTTGATCATTTTTGGTTCTGTCTCAGTTCCGATATTGATTTGCTTTGTTGGTTCCACCGGTGAGAGGGTTTGTTTATGAGGACGTTGAGGAGTGCTTTTATGTAATCGTCATTTGGCGGAGACGTTCGCTCCTGGAGTGGTGGAGGTGTTTGTCTCCGGAACTGAGATGGCTTGGGGGACTGAGAGTGCTCCGTCCTTTACTCCTTTAGTGTTTGCTTTCCGTCTTTTTCTTCCGTGCTGCTGGGCAGCAGCTCTTTCTTCGTTGAGTCTGACCTATGCTAGATTGCATAGCCTTGCGTCTTGCTGGTCACCTTTGATTTCCATTTCACCCATGGGTGTAGGGAACCGAAGGTATTGATGGTATGTCAAAGCTGTTCCTCGTAATCTATGGACCCATAGTCTGCCCATGATTACATTGTAGGGCGAAGGTGCTTCCACCATGCACAACCTGGTGTTGGTTACCAAGGGACCTACACGTACCTGCAAGAAAATTTCACCTTTTGGTCTAGAGACTTCTCCATTGAAACCGTATGTTGTGCAAGTGGAAGAATCCATTTGCTTCGTTGGCAAACCCATACGTAGGTAGGGTTCGTAAAACAATACGTTTAATGAGCTGCCCCCGTCAATGAAGACCTTCGTAACGTTCCATCCATGTGTTGGAAGAGTGATCACGAGCGTATCATTATGCATTTCGACCTCCTGATTGACATATTTTGTTGAGAATGTTAATGGCGTGGCCATCCATTCTTCCCAAGTGCTAGAAGGTGGTCCGCTTAGCTTGAACACCTCATGGTTTTCTATCTTTCTTATGTTTCGAGCTAATTCGAGGATATCTTTGAGCAGCTCTTCCTGACCTCCGTTGGAGAAGGTGATCATGTTGATGTATTTGCCGTCCTGAGGTTATTCTACCATTTTCTTCGGGGCCACCTCAGTTTCAGCTGGCTGTATCTGTACGTACTCCATGAAGTTTCCTTCGTCTATGAATCTCTAAATTACGTTCCGCAGATGGTAGCACGTGTCAGTTGTATGCCCGTAGTACTGGTGGTACGCACAGTACTCCTTGGCCTCCTTCGTTTTGTCTGGTTGCTTTCCCCTAGTATTAGGGTAAGGAAATCCCGGCTTTGCTCCTTCCTTGCTTAGAATGTGGGAGAATGTGGTATTTAGCTTTGTGTAGATCTTATCTACAAACTCGTCTCTTCCTTTTCCTCTGCCTTTGCCATCTCCATATTTTGATCTCTTGTATCGAGAGATGGTTCTGCCCCCGGTCTCATTTTGCCTCTTAGGTATCTCCGGAATTGGTTCCAGAGAGTTGGTTCGTTGCAGACCTGTTGTTGTTTTTGCTTGTGCCCTAGGTTGTCCTTTTGGATTTCTTCGAGTCTGATATAGCGGTCTTGGACAACCCTGAGCTCTCCTTCGGAATCAAGGGCTCTGTTGTGAATCTCCACGAAGATAGCTGAGGTTCTATCAAGTCCATACTTATAGCAATTAATGCTAATTTATGGATTGACTTTTCCAATTGCTTGGCACGTCTTTTGCCACATGTCTGTGTATTGCATTAATTATTCCCGGGGTCCGATAGCTAAAGCGAATAGCCTATCTAACCCTGCCTTTGTTGATTTGTCGTACACGTATGTCTCCAAGAACACCGTAGATAATTGCTCAAAAGAGTCAATCGAGTTTGCTGGTAAATTGTCACACCAGGCCAATGTTGATCCCTCCAAGCTTGCAGGGAAGTACCTACAAAGTACTACCTCATCTCTTTCCCAATGGGCAAGGACACGAGTGTAATACCGTAGGTGGGCTGCGGGATCTGAGGTACCGTTGTATGCCTGGAACGTAAGTACCGCGCACTTCAGAGGGATGGGTTCCCTCAAAATGCGAAAAGACAATGGAGATGTGGTTGCCTCTTGTAGTACCTATTCTAGTCTTGCACCTGCGTGGCTAGTTTTTAGGCCTTGTATCTCCTTATGCATTTTCTCCATTTGCTCCATGACCATGATCACATTATGAGCATCTTTGGAAAATACCTCGTCGTAGTAGGACTAAGAGGGCTTGTATGTTGGATCCGTCTCATCTGGATCATGGCGTGTTCTCCTGGCTCCCCCTTCTGGGCTAGCCTTTGGTGGGTTGAGATCCACCATTCGTCTTCCTGAGATAGCTCCGTTCTCACGCCTCTTTCGCGGAGGGTGATTTTGGGAACCTTCGATTTGTATGTCTAACATATCCTTTGGGTTCTGGTTCCCTTGGGCCATCTCGTGCATTGCATCCTCATGTTCCTTGTTACGGAGTAACAAAGCTGATACTTGTGCTGCCATTTGGTCTTCGTTGTAGATTCCACCACCCTGAGGGGTGCTGTCGGCCGGATCCTCATAGTTATCCGCTCCTTCTTCAATAACTGGTGCGTCTGGATCTATATGGATTGGAGTTAGGTTTCCCAACCCTCGTCCCGTAGGAACTATGGTTCTGGGTAACCCTGCGTTTTCCGCAGGTGGCTTCGTAATAGCGGGATGCTCCGGTAACGGCACGCCATAAAGTGGTCGAGCTCCCGATATTTGCCCCATCCCTTCAGCAGGAATAAGTGATTTGTTAGCAATCGTTCTTCTTGCTATCTCACTTTGGACATCATCTGCTTCGGTTCTTTGGTTTGCTTGAGACGGACTTTGAGATATTCCTCATGTAACTGCTGGTCGTGAGCCTTTTGGTGCATCATTTGGTTTCTGCATGCCTTCGGCCCTTGTTATCCTGCGGTCACAGAAAAAAACAACAAAAATCTGCTACTTGGGTGCCTTCGTCAAAAGTAGCAATTAATGCTCTGACATAGATGTTAAGTGCATATTTTGCATATATTTAGTGTTGAATCCATGCTAGTAATTGCTTATATTCTTGCGAATTATTGTATATTACATTTGTTTTGTCTTATTTGTGTTTTGCTAGGTGAATCATCCAAAAGAAGTGAATATGCATTTAATTGTGCAAAGAAAGAAGTTAGCCGCAAGGGGAGAAGGGCCAAGGACCAAGTGGAACTCGATCAAATGTATGAATGCTTGCTATCACCATGAAGAGGACGGAATACGAAGGCAACGGCGAAAGAACAAGGTCATTCCGACGTCGTATGAAGAAGTTAGGATCATTCGAAGCAAGCCAAAGTTGTCGAAAAAGGTTACAACACAGAATTGATAAAGGCAGACACGCCTTTTTACTAGGGCAGCCAATGCAGTTCTAAAATGAACTGTCAGTCTCCCAAGACTGACAGTTAAAAGTTTGATTCAAGCATGGCAGTGATGGAGGAGGAGGTTGTGTGATGTCGTCCCGTTGAGCTGTCGAGGTTATCGACAAAAGAAGATGAGGCTGCTGCTGGGTTTCAGATGAGAACTTGAGAAGGAAGAGGTTGTTGTTTGCATCAGTTATGGAAGATAATTAATATTGGCTTGATGTGGTGTTGGTCGAGCAGCAGCGAGGAGATTCATGTGACGCTGGTAGCTCGACTTTGGTGCTGTGCTATTATCGTTAACGTGTAGTGTCAATGATTGACGAGGGCGGTGATAATGGTGATCGAGAATGCCAGTTGGGATGACGTATCGACCAAGGAGTTGGGTCAAGTCTGCTGTTGTTGATGAGATGGCAGAAGATGAAGCTTAACAGAGTCGATGGAAATGATCGGAGGTTGATGATGCTGGCAGAGAAGGGAAGAAGATCATGGTGATTAATGGTGGTGATTATCGGAAACCGTTGAGAACTCGAGCTGTGGTCATGAAAGCTCTCTGCCAATACCAATGATGAGAATGGGAGATAGAATGGGTATGATGATAATGAATGGCAGCAACGATGAATTATTGGTGATGCTGGAATTCATTGGCAGGAAGGAAAGTCTCTGATGCTATGGTGATCGGTGTGGAGTTTAGATGTGGTTTGTAAACAGAGTCAGGGACGAGATGGAGTTTCAAACAAGTGCTTCTATGGAGTGAGAGATGAAGGGAGTTGAGTTGCTGCTCGGCGATGAACAGGAGAATGGTTCGAGTTTTGTTCTCGCTGGAATTTGTTGTGATGGAAGTGACACAAAGGCCGATCCATGAAGCCGAGAGGAGTCCAACCAAAGCGGAAACTAAAAATGGTGCGTTGCTGCCATTGTTGATCGTCGCCGAGATTGTGATTGAAAAACGAGAATCATGAAGATGGCTAGGAGATCGAAAGTTCGGGAAGAGAAGATGGAGTTCTTTGCCATCGGCCCCGATTAGCAAAGATGATGACGTTGTTGTCATTAATGGCCAGAAGTGATGGTGCTTGATGGAGGGAACGTTGGTTTCTGTTTTGATGGTGAAGCTTAAAAACTATTGCAGCGGATTGAGAAGATTCCGAGGTCGAGAGCAAAGAAGGAGCTGATATGGCCGAGTATAGAAAACTCATGAGATTATAAAACTCACGGAGATGTGAGTGTCCGAGGAAGTTCCGGGCAGAAATTGAAAATCTCGGGACTTTGAAAACTCACGGAAACATGTCTGTCCGTGATTCTGCCGAGGAAAGTGAAAAATGCAGGGAAGAATAATTTTCACGGTGACCAGACCGTCCGCGGATAAAGAATGGAGATACACTGCCAGTTCCTTGGGCCCGATGTAATTAATGGTGTGTTGGGATGGACCTTATTCGTATTTACGCGCCCATATGGCTGTAGGTTTGTGTTTTGGTCGTGAAAAGTTTTTGGGCATGGCCTAGTTAGGCTAGTTTGGCGAGTTTTGGCAATCACTTCAACCGGGATTCCTGCACGGGCGGCTCTACTACTTGGATACCTATAAAAGAGACTTCTTAATCATATCAAATATCTCAACAGCTCATAATACACTTTTGTTCTTCATAAAATATTTTAGGGTTTACCCCTTTAGGGGGAAACTGGGAAACGGTGTAAACTTGGGAGGCTAAACTTTATTGATTAAGGATGAATTTAATGTTCTAGCGTGAAGCTTTATTATTATACAAGTTTGTTATGAGTTTTAATCATCTTATCGTTTGTTTTCACTACATCTAATTTTATGAGTGATTCTTAGATTGATTTGGGATGCATACTAGATTAGTCTATTAATTGTTCTATTGCTAGTATTGGGTTAGGAGATAAGTAATCGTCGAATAATTCATACACAAGTAGAAATCTTGAGACCTTGCAGAGGGATTCTATGGAGCAATTGCGAGTGAAGACAACACCAGCAAGTGGACCTTGAGCTAAGAGTTTAACTACTGGGATCAACCTAATTCACAAAACCTAAGCGTTCGATCGGATTACACCTTGAGTGAGCTACTACTTGGTGGTTCGGTTGGATAGAATCTGATATTGGAGAGCTTCCGTATCCGTGGTAAAAGGAGTTTTGAGGATAGCACTGAGCTAGCTGCTTTCCTACGGTTGGTGATGAATGGTTCTAACGAAGATAGATAAGTATACTAATCCAGTTATCGCTTGGTAACGGCGAAGGATTCCTTGATCATATCTTTCTTTTATTTGTTATTCTCTCTATTTTACTTTAATCAAACAATCCCCCTTGTCTTTTATTATTTTGTTTCCACCCAAATACATATCAATTACACAGCTCTCTGTGGGAACGATCCTTACTACCACTATATTATTTATTTAATTAGTGGGAAATATATCAAATAATTTGTTGTGGTTACGACACACATCAAATTTTGGCGCCGCTGCCGGGGAGCGGTTGTTAATTGATTTGTTATTTGTTTAGCTTGTTTTTGTTCTTAAATTTTTTTCTTGTGTTCTTGTGAGTCGTCATGTTTCCTTATGGACATAACATGTACGGAGCACAAGACCAATCATCATATTATTGTGGTAATCAATTTGGATTTCAACCTCATTCATATAACAACTACCAACCATACCCTACGGAGCCTTATGGATACTCTCATACATATCAACAACCTTATGACGGGTATGTACGTGAGCAATCAAAGGGATGGGAGGATAGTTATGCTTCTGATCAGTTATTTTCTAGTAATGTGCAGATGACAGAGAGTTTGGAAAAACCTACTCCTCTTTATCATGTTCTTTCGTCATTTATGTCAAAAGAAGAGATACAGTCTGAAAATTTTATCGTGAATAATGGAGGAAAACGTATTAATATCAGAAAACTTTCTAAGAAATATGATCAGTGAGAAGAAGCTGGAGCATCAGAAAAGACTCTCGGAGAAATTAACAAGGTAATACGAACGGAACTTCAACGTCGTTGGGATATTGAAGATTATGAGGTTGATGAAGACTCGGATGAAGATGAACAACCTTTGGAAAATCCTTGCAATAATGGTAATGTTATTTCAACTCCGGATCATAATAACGATCACTCGCCTATTCAAAAGGAGGAGAATGAATATGACATAACCGTTGTTATAAATGGTGTAACGTACTCAAACAATGATTTTAGGATTTGCACCAATGAACTAGAATTTCTAGGAGATGATCCTGATTCCGATGACGAGTTTGTTGAAGAAATAGAGATTGAGAATGAAACCAAATTGGTTGAAGTTGTGGAAGACCCAATTGAACTTGCCAAGGATTATATTGATGCTGAGATTACTGTTGAAGGAGACGAAGAATGGCTAAATAGTTTGATAGAGGACCACGATACAAACGAGGTAAATAATTCATTGCAATTCTTTAAGAATGATGAGGATCCTGTAATACAAGAGATTGTGGAAGGTTTGTCTAATCCTTTGCATATTTCTAAATCTTTTGATCTACATCACTTAGGATTGGAGTTGTGTGCTTCCAAAGTTTTAACGGATTATTTTGCTTCTAAGTATCTACCACTTGATGTGTTTGATTCTAGCATTGTGCAGGTTCACCGAGAGGAACCCGAAGAAGTTCCCTTATATTATGTTATTTATCCACTTTCAGTGTAAAAGGACTAAGTGTGGGGGGAAGATTTCAAGCTATAACAATTTCATTATTCATATGTTATGCTAATCATTGTGTGAAGTTGTTATTAGAATTGCGATTGTTTTAAGGCAGACTACCGATTTTGATTGTTGGTATATGGACGATAACAAGAGAGTCGGGTCAATGACTTTAAACCAAAGCGCTTAATGGGAGGCAACCCATAGGTTTTGTATCTTAAACCCTTTTATTTTTGTTTTTATTGTTTTCATATCATATTTCCATCCCCGTGTTTAATTTCATTGAGTCCGGAATGTATCTTTGGATAAGAAGCCTTGACTGTGGCTAGTTTGCAATGTGCACGATGAGAGTTTCAGCACCCCACCCTTTATCATAGTTCTTCACATTGAGGTCAAGAGTGAGACATGCACCGAATTTCATCCAATAATGGAGAATGTGACACATCGTAAAACTTTCTAAACAATATGACTGCCAGACAGTCGACACCTTAAAAGACCCTAAGAAACTAAACAGCAATAATAATCAACTTCAACTGCTAGATATTAGACAGGTTGACGCAAGACCCATGAAGATGAGCAACCTTGGAAAATCCTTGCAATACTGCAATATTTCAACTCCATCATAATAACCATCACCTCGCCTATTCAAAAGAGAGAATGAATACATGATGCTGAACCGTTAGAAAATATAAAACAGTAATACCAAACATTGATTTAGGATTTGCACCAATGAACTAGAATTTCTAGGAGATGATTCTTTGATTTGAAGACTAAAGTGTTGGAACAAATAGTGATTTAGAATGAACCAAATTGGTCAAGTCAAGGAAGACCCAAACTAGCTAGCCAAGGATTATAATGATGCTTGAGATTTTGGCCAAAGCGGTAAACCACAATAATGGCTAAATAGCTTGATAGAGAACATTATGAAATGAGATAAATAATCATCAGTAATTTTATTTAAGAATGATAGATCCAGAATACTAGAGATTTGGGAAGGGTTTGTCTAATTTTTGCATATTCTGAATCTTTTGATCCACATCACTTGGGATTATATTTGTGCTTCTAAAATTTCTTAAGATTATTTTGATCACTATCTACCACTTGATGTTTGATTCTAGCATTTGCAAAATTCACTGAGAGAACCCATGGTTCCCTTCTTATTTTATGTTCTTTAACTACTTCAGAGCAGAAGGACCAGTGCTGGGGAAACTGCTATAACAATTTCATTATCTATATTATGCTACTACAGTGAAGTTGTGCCATTAGAATTGCATATTATTTTCTCTAAAGGTGACTACTGTATTCTCATTGTTAGTATATGACTACAACAAAAGAGTCTGGGCCGACGACTTTAACCAAGCCGCCAAATGGAGGGGCAAACCCATAGGTTTTGGTATCCTAAACTTCTTTATTTTTTACTTTTTGTTGTTTTATATCATATTTCTGTAATCCCATGTTTAATTTCATTGAGTCTGGAATCTATTTTTAGAAGAAACATGGATTGGAGTAACTTTCGTCGAAAAATCACCGCGCGTAGTTCAGTCTCGGGTAGACCATAACTCCGTCGACCGTTTATCGCAACACAGCTCCTTGAGCACCGTGTGGCAAAACACTTTAGGATGAAACAACTTTGTGAGCTGGAGTTTTTCCAAATTCCTTGCATCAATTGGTACAGTTTTTTGTTTAATCTGCTACGTAATCTGTAATTTTCATTGTTACATCAAGACACCTAAGTTTAATGTGGGGAGTCTTTGCATATAGATCTTGTTTTTTGAGTCAAATCTTTGTATATATTTGAATAAGA
>JAJJWW010013112.1:0-133654 GCA_023531295.1 Papaver armeniacum | reverse complement strand
AAATTGCATTCCTTAGTTAATATAAATATAAGTTCACAAACAATCGTCTTTAGGTATAACTAACTCAAGTACGCGCACTTAGTTCGCGGACTCAAGTTCCCGGAAGGAGTTCACAAACTCCAGCAGATATTTTCAGGGTGAGAACCTCCGCCAGTTCGCGGACTGAGTTCACAGCTCTTGTTCCGGTTTTCCTGATCAACAAAGTACGCATACTTTGGTTCAAGGAATAAGGACTTATACATATATGTGTTTCCACACAATGCTTATATCCAAAATTGGTTATATAGTCTAAACTCTCATTTCAATCATTGAAACATTCTTAGAGGACATTATATAGTTGTTACTCACAAACCATTTTTCACAAAGACATTTTCAAAGTGATTGAAATATAACATGACTTTCGGGCTACTAGGTAAAGATGAACTTGGCCAAAGCAAAAGCTTACCAACACATATTTCGAGAAATAGATAAGCGAGATAAACTCGGCTCGAAATAGCAAATGCGTATAATCAAAGTCTATATAGTAAAACGACTTTTGTCTCAAGATAGGAGATAGAGTAGATAGACTTTTGAGTGATAGATAAGTTCAAGTCTCCACATACCTTTTAGTCGATGAAGTTCCACCAGTTCCTTGAGTAGTTCTTCGTCTTGTATGATGATTGCCATGGAGTTCATGAGCTCAACTACACTTTCCATCCTAGTCCGAGACTTAGCTAAGAAATCAAGACTTATAGTTTTGATCACTAAAATTGACAAACATGCTTGAGATAGCAATGCATGTGAGTTCAACCGAGCAGTGCTATAACAGAGACACACTTCTCTGATTTGAACAACCTTCATGTTGAAACAGAGAATATTGTTGCATCTCTTCACCTAGCCCGAAAACAGTCTATCTCCTTGATAAAGGAAAAGACTGTAATGAGAAATTCTTCTGTGTCACATGCTGAGTCTCAATATGAGTTACCTGACATGAAGAAAAACTCACCAAAGGAAGTCCTTGCAAAATATAAACGGCAAACTTCCAAACGGGACATGGGTTTGAAACATATACCTTTCAACAATTCTCTTCCACGAACTTGTTCCTTCTGTGGGAAAAGGAATCATAGTGCTAAATATTGTTTTGCTAGGAAGAAATAAATATCCGATCTTCAAAATGTTCTTCTATTTACCATCAACCGAGTTAATCATCCATGGCATCAATAATGGATTTCACTCCCAAAAACCAGTAATTCTCGTAAAAAGATTTTTAATGACATCTCATTTCAAAGTCTTTACGGGGATCGTGTTTATACTCATGGTGCAAACTACACCACACGCTTCCCAAAGGTACATGAGAATAAAACTGAGTAGATCTAAGTCTCAAATGTGGAGACCTATCTCAGGTAATCCTCCTGGAACCAATTTCTAAAGGTCCTAGACTTGGTCATCAAAAATTCCATTTAATGGATTCTCTAAAAGGGCTGTAAGAAATCTCTATGAATTTGAAAACAGTCAAAGAGAGGTAAGAAATATAAAAGTCGGACTATCGGATGGCACCCCCAAATCATCTCTCAACACTCATGGTGAGATCATATCTCATCCTGCTACCTAACCATAGGTATTCTCATCCTTGTGTCTAACTTCAGAGATACAAGGATTTTTGCAAGTGAGATGCTCAAGTCTTCAGTTGATTACCATCCGTAGGTTTGATATCTGTTATACAGGTTGATATTTTTTTTTCCAGTTATCCTCTCTGTATCTAATGTAACTCTTCTTGCTCTATCTTATTAGATATTGAGCCCTGGTTAAAAGAGACATTTTGAGATACGGTATGTATACCTTTTCGGGTCCTTCTTGTTTCTGATATCTTCTCCGGGTCCACGAACGTCCAAGTCTTCTTTAAGGAAATCTAGGCTTTCTCCCCTGGTTGACAACATATATATGCCTTGTATGTGTTTATCATGTTCCCAGAAAAAGATGTACATGGGAACCTCTATTGAACCTCAAAAAGAAGTAAACATTGAGATGGAAGAAGAAGACTTCAAAGGATGTGATTCATCTCAAGATCTATTTCTGAAAAAGATGCTTGAAAGAAAAGAGTATAACTCTTGGATAGGAGAATCTGTTAAGGATTTAATCTTCGTTCAGAATGAGGTTAAGAATGAGCTTGCTAAACTTCAATTGCAGATAAACCAACTCATTGATAGACAAGCAAGAATCCTTGATAATCAAAACATCTCGATCGGGGAACTGTAAGGGTCATTCTTGATTACGCCTAAAGCCAGGCATCTTGCTCGCATCGTTGACCAAAAAAAAATGTTCTAACTCATGAACATGGTGTCTCTCGTCCGTAGAAAATCAAGGATATCAAAGATTCCTATTTTGATGAACCTTTTCAAAGGTATGAAATAATCAAAGAAAACTGATTTATTTGTCTAGGAAACTTCTTAAGAGAATTTTTATTCTTGTTGTTTAAGAAGGATAACTAGGGTTTGGAATAGCCATTATTGTGAGTACATAGCTATGTCCAACGTTTTCATCTTCATGTTTTTAGATTTATTTATTTAAATTCTAAAGTTGTTTTGGAAGATGATTGTTGCAGTATTAATCTTTATGGTTTTATTTATTGCAATTTGTTATGGGATATGTGTGTTTGCGTCCGTGAACTATTATTGTCCCATATATTGTCAAAAGTTATCTCGTTTATATGTCGATATGCATGTATTGACAATATCGATGAACTTGTGACAAACAAAAGTTAAGCCTATTATGTCATTTATTGATGGAAGATAGGTTAAAATCTTTTGTTTACAAGGAATATGTCTACTATATGTCATTGTGCAAATAGTGATGGAAAATAGAATGAATCCTTGTATATTCCGCAGTATTGATCTTCCATGATCCATATTTTATGTATATACTGTGTGGCTCCATAAGTCTTCTTGTGTGAGCATTTCCAACTAGACTAATCATAGATTCGTTTGTGGTTATTTTGGTTGTGCATTCCGATTAAATTAATCATGGGTTCTCTTGTGGTTAGTTTAATTGAGAATTTTTGGATACAAAATCATTTTGTGGTTTTTGGTGTCCAAAGAAATCCTTCTTTTCTTGTAAAAGTAAGGTCGCTCTTGTTGTTCTTTCGGGAATAACATCAAATGGGGGAGAGTTTTTTTGAACTTGCGCTTAATTTCCATATCTTGTGGGGAGTGCGGCTATGGAATATTTGAGGAGTTATCTTGTATCTTTATAAACTCCATGATGAATGCATTTAGCTTCGACTTTATGATTGCATCTAAACAAAGTTGGTATGTACTTTTCTTTAGTCTTGAAGTGTCTCCATGAAAATTTCATTAGGATCCCGTTTCACCTTTGCCAATTTTATTGACAAAAATGGGAGAATTAATATGTAGTTCACACTACAAATACATATGGTTTTCGGATCATTATGTAAGGGGGTGGTTTTCGTGTTGAGACGAAGTATTAACTAAGGGGGAGTGATACATATCACCATAGTATTGTTGTCGAAGTTGTGATATAAGAACTTTGATGTTGTGTAATAATACTATGACACTGTATAACAATGAAAGAAAGCTTTTATTTTCTCATTGTTATGGCTACGGATCTTCAACAACTATGATGCTGAACTGAACATCTATGGAATCATGGGAGTACTTGGAAAAGATGAAGTTTTCGAGTAATGTTGAAGCACCAAGGAGATCAATCATGTGGACGAGAAGCTACAAAGTTTTATCTATTTTGTAATCCATATGTATTGATAGTTTTTTCAGTAAAATTGACAAAGGGGGAGATTGTTAGAGCATTGCTCGGTCAAACTCGCAAGCGTTGCTATCTCAAGCTTGTTTGTCAAATTTAGTTTTCAAAACTATATGTCTTGATTTCTAGTGTACTTATGACTAAGTCTCGGTCTAGGATAGTTAAGTGTAGTTGAGCTCCAAACTCCACGGCGATCATCTTACGAAGACGAAGAACTACTCGAGGAACCAGTGGAACTTCATCCGACTAAAAGGTATGTGGAGACTTGAACTTATATATCACTCAAAAGTCTACTTTATCTCCTACTCTTGAGACAAAAGTCTTATAAGTATGATAGTTTTCATACATAGACATTTGCTATTTCCCGAGCCGAGTTTACTCGCTTTATCTTTTCTCGAAATATGTGTTGGTAATCTTTCGCTTTAACCATTTTCATCTTTACCCGTGACGAAAGTCATGATGACATTTCAATCTTGAAAATAGCTTTGATGACGATAGTCGTGAATAACGATTGTTATAACATTATAGAAGAATATTTCAATGATTGAAATGTAGATTGAGATTACCATCTATGGATATAAGCATATATAATGTGTTCGCACATTAGTGTATAAATCCATGTACCGAAACCAAGTGCGTGCATATGTGTGCATGCGGTATTGGTGAAGGAAATAAAGTTAGGTACGCGTACCGATACGCGTATTATGAATATTTCTCCTAAAATTTCTGCTGAGTTTGTAGTTTGCAAACTAGTAAACCAGTCATCTTAGGTACGCGTACCCATGGAACTTTTTGGACCGAAAATTTCTGCTGAGTTTGTAAACTCAAATCTGAGAGCTAAGGTACGCATACCCGTACGCGTACCCAAGCTGGTTATTTCTCAAATCGGTAGTTCATGAACTTAAAACAATAAATTATAAGGAATGCAATCTTTGCAAACCGTGGCTATATTGTTCATGAATTGATTCGAATGGATCAAACCGATTTTGTTTCAATTGTGTCTATGAATAAAAACCTAAGCAATTGAACAACTCTTCAACTAGTTATTATGAGTCATTTGAACTAGTTATGAGAAATATGAATAAGGTTAATATGGAAGTGCTCATATGGCTAACTATTTGTGAACCAACTAACTGTACATGTTTAGGTACGATACTCAAACCTAAATGAAATACATTTCATTTGTGTGTGACAAGCTAAGTTTTGATCTAACGGTTGAAAGATATTAACTTGGTTAAATCAGGTTTTTCATCTAACGATGAATATTGAATGCTTTGTTACCAAGGTAACTTAGATTGCAAACCCTGATTTGAAAACTATATAAAGGAGACATCTAGCAACTAGAAAAACTAATCCCCACACCTCCTGCGTGATACCAGTTGGTTTTGCTAGAGTCGATTCTCCTTTGACCTTAGGTTTCTTCTCGAGACCCTGTAAGTTAACGACTGAAAGACTTCATTGGGATTGTGAAGCCAGACGAAACTACTTCTCTTTTAGTTAAGCGATCTGATCTTGCCATTTTCTATCGTACGAGTTCAATTGAATAATTGACTTGAGATTATATCACAAACATCTTCGTCTCATCGTTTGTGATTCCGCAATATCTAGTTTCGCTACCATACGATTTAGACTATTGTGAGGTGATTGATAATACTAGGATGTTCTTCAGGAATATAAGTCCAGGTTATCAATTAGTTCTTGTTCACCTTGATTTATCAAAAGACGGAACAAAAACTATTAGGTTTATCTGTGGGAGACAGATTTATCTAATATCGTAGACTTTTCTGTGTGATACAGATTTGTTTATTAAAGTATTCGACTTTGGGTCGTAGCAACTCTTAGTTGTGGGTGAGATCAGCTAAGGGAATCAAGTGTGTAGTATCCTGCTGGGATCAGAGACGTAAGGAGCGCAACTGTACCTTGAATCAGTGTGAGATTGATTAGGGTTCAACTACAGTCCAGACCGAAGTTAGTTTGTAGTAGGCTAGTGTCTGTAGCGGCTTAATACAGTGTGGTATTCAATCTGGACTAGGTCCCGGGATTTTTTTGCATTTGCGGTTTCCTCGTTAACAAAATTTCTGGTGTTTGTGTTATTTCTATTTCGCATTATGTTTTGTTATATAATTGAAATATCACATGTTGTGCGTAAAGATCTATCAATTAGAATATCCAACCTTTGGTTGTTGATTTAAATTGATTGACACTTGGATATTGGTCTTTGGTACCATCCAAGTTTATATCTCTAGTATTTGATAAAGACTCATGGATTTCCCTGTAGTAGCGGGATTTCCCACACTACACCCCTTACTCGATTTTGCTTAATTAATCCATTGAAAGATGAAAGATCAAGAATATTTATTGATTGAATTCATGAAGTGTTTTACACAGGAAAATAGAATTACACTTAGAAGTTAAAACACTCTCAAACTTTCTCTCTCCTAATGACTTGCCCAACAATTCCAAAGAGATCTCTCCTCCTTACAGACTCATTTAGCCCTTTATATAGGGTAATACATAGTGGATGACAGCTAAGCTCCCCTTTATTTTCGGGAATGTCCCGCGAAGTGTCGCAGATGCACAAACATTCACTCGCGACACTTCTTAACCCTCGCCAGGTCTCACGTCTTCTTTATGTTTTGCCTGTCGTTATTCATTGCGTCGTTTATTTTAGCTCCCTGCGACTCCCTCGCGACGCCGTCGTTCATTAATCCCGCGAGCCTTGTACGTTGCGATATTATGATCCTACATCTTGCCTCTTTTTCCTTGAATATTGCTTGAAGAGCGATTTGAAGGAAAAATTCATTGTTGTCATATTCCTTGGTTTCAATTGGTGAAGGAACGAGCAAAAGAATACTTTCCTTAAAAAGTACGTATTTGCCTCTATTCTTTTGCAAAGTTCAAGCTTCTTTGAGATATATACGAAGTATCGTCTCCTATCTCTCCTTATATTTCTCCTGCGAGGGGAAGAGTATCATGAGATTTTTACAATATTGTTTCCGCGACCGCTTATCTTTATCTGTTTCAGCTTTGTACTTTTACACGGATTTTGATTATTAATGTCTTTTCTTGACACGCTTTCTTTCAACCGCTTATTTTTGACCATTCATGTCTCTTCGCATTAAATGACCTCGTTTTTCTCGAGGATCTTTTTCCCTATATATAGTTTTCTTTTCCCCTCCTTTTCATCCTTTAGTTTCTCTCTCGCAACTTTTCTTTGACTCTCTCCTTCCGCAATTTGCGCTCCTGCTACTGCAAATCTTTTCTTCGTCCTTTCTAGCGCTGATCTTAATCTCCAATCTTCCATCCATTCCCATACTGATAAATGGCTTTCATCAGTCGTGCATACAAAGCTTCTTTTGAAGAAGTTCAACAGAAGTTGCTCGAGAAGGGTTTTACTCACAACCATTCCCGATCAAGAACCTTCATCTATTCTTTCTGCAAAGTCGTTTTCCGATCATCAATGTGATGATCAAAAATTATAGTCTCGCTAGGTCACCTTCTCGCGGGACTTCCCATTCCCTTGTACAATCCCGAGATGCCTTTATTTTATGAAATCTTGGCCCATGAAAATTCTCTCTCGCCGTTTATCAATTGAGTGGCGATTGCATTCTCCTAATGCTTGAATTCGCGAATCGTGGTGCCGGCAAAGGATCTTTATACCCTGCATCGTTAGACACCCCGATTTCGCAGACTTGGAAATAGCTGCGAGAAGTACACCGTAGAGAACTTTTTTGAAAACTATTCAAAGATAAAGATGGTTAATGCGAATCTCGCTGGGGCATTCGCCTAAAAAGAAGGATAATGTCCCGAGGATAAATTGCTCATGCAGATATTGATTGGCACCCGGTAATAATACTACTCCTCGCCACTCCAAAGATGAGAAATGGTGGGTTGTACCCTTGATTTTAAATGGTCCTTATATCGCGGCCCAAGACGCTCTTCCCGCGAATCTCGCAGGTATCATCCTTGGGAATTCAAATGGCCTGATAAGGCAAATGAGGTATGTTTCCCATTTTAAATCTTGCCTTTGCAACTTTCTTTTTACATATGTTGAGTTTGTATAATTTCTCGATCGCCAAATTGAGAAGAAAGTACAAGGATAATCCGTTGAGAGTACTCACCATACTTCGATCGCTTACGAGTGAAGTAAGAAACATTTCCTTTGTTATTTGAAACAATATTGTTGCCTCTCGCTTTTTATCTTTAACCGTATGCGAAGGTTTCACCAAGAAGTCAGAGCGCGAAGATTAAAAGTACGGGTAAAACTGCTGCTCGCAAGGGTAAATCTTCTCGCTCCATTAACTAAGAAGCGAAAGGTCCAATCTTCTTCTCGCCTTAGCTCAAGCTCAATCTTCCGACGAGGATAACCATGACTCGGATCCTTCTCTCGCCAAGAAGATTCCGTCACCAGCTTCTTCTATGGATCAGTTATCTAGCATCTTCTCGATCAAGCTTTCCAAGGAATGGGAGATGCTCCCCTAGCTTCTCTTTTATGGGGCTCTCGCAAACGTGTGTAATGCTACTTTATTAGAGGGCAATAATTCTTTCAATGGAACCTCTAGAACTGTGTCTCCCGACTTCTTGAATGCACTTGGATCTTTGGTACGTATGCAAATGTATTTCCCGTTAATTTTAAATTTTTAAATATATATATATATTAATGACTTTTCTATCTTCTTTTATAGGTTGGAAGAACTTCTTTGTAGTTGCCTCGTATCTCGAGAGAAGACGCAACAATCTTGAAAAGAAGAATTTGCAATTGAGCAAGAAGATTCAAGAATTAGAGATCAAGTCGCGTCATCTCGCGATAAAGACGAGAGAATTCAAAAGTTAAACACCGAACTTGACTCCCAAAGGGATAGGGTGTCCACTCTTCGAACGCTAATCAACAACTTTATGGTATAAGATTTTACTTCCTTTTATCATTTCTATTTTATCGGTTGCATATTGTCGCCTAACTTATTACCTTCGCAGATGTATATAATCTCTCCGATGAGGCTATTCTTCTCCATACATTTCCCGAACCTATGGATAATGATCTTCTTCTCGCTCACCTCAATCAATCTCTAAGTAGTTCCTCCAATAAAACTAACCTCCTTTCATTAAAGGATCTTCAATCCAAATATCATCTCTTGGAGATCGAACACGATCTAGTTTAAATTTAACTAATCGCTTTAAACGAATGTACCTTGATTCCGAGAAGAAAATCAAGACTTTAAGGAAGAAAATTAGTGATCTCATAGATGAGAACGATCGTATTACTAACAGAGGTGCACAGCATTAGCAGTAATTCCACAAATCTCTTCTTGGCGTGCAAGTTGAACGAGATGAACTCCTTCATCGTAATACCATATTTAAGCAAAATGAGAAGAGCAAGTTCGTTTCTTCTCGTTATTAATAGTGATGATGAATTCGCCTGGGCTGCGAAGGTTTTAGATAATGCCAGAATAACCTAGGTGTTGATGTTAGTCTTCATGCCGAGCATACTTCCTTGATTAAAGATATGATATCCGATAGAGAAGGTTACTTATTATACCTTATTGCTTCTTACTTCGTAGTATTGCTTGTAAATTGTTAACTTGTTGTTTCTTATTTGCAAATCCGAGAAGAGGCTTCAAAGTTAGAATTAGAGAGCTTGAATCTGAAAAGAACAACTCGCCAGAATTTTCCAAATGAGAATTGAAGAACTCAAACCGAAAAGAACAAACTTCGAAAGAATCTCTCCTTCGCGAGAATAGATATTCCAAGTTGAAGAAACAATTTCTAACGACAAAGGAGAACTTTAATAATGATGTCTGTTCGTTTTCGCAATGGAGGCATGGAGTATGTTTGTAAGGACCACAATATCCTCTCGCATTCATATCCCCGTCTCCTTGAAAAGGTTCCCGAGAATCCGCCCGGTCTCGACGTTTCGAGATAGCGAGGCCGGCGAAGAAGAAAATTTCGCGATGAGAATAATCGATCAAGAATCGATGAAGAAGAAGAATCACCAAAGAGATAACTCTTTTTGTTTTCTTTCTCTCGCTTGTAATATCTCGTACATTTCGTATCCTTATTATAGTGTATTTCTTGGATTTTTCCTCCGAATTCAATCTTCACTCCCCTTTTTTTGGTAGTTCTTCCTTGTAATATAATTGGCTAACATTATTGATGTATAACTCTTTCATCAAAAGATGAAATAACAATATTTCATCTTTTCCATTCCCATACTTGCCTCTCGTTATTTATCTTCGATGGAAGATTTTAGTTGTCATCATGTATGTTGTTGGATAATTATTTTATTGTTATTGAAATATATCGTTGCGACGAGGTCGCGGATTTCCTTATTATCTCGCCTTATCATTTCGGTAGTCTTTATTTTATCTCTTCTTGTTGCGACAAGGTCGCAAGCCGCCTTTACACTTTCATGCAATGGCCCATTGACCTTGCCTTATCATTTTTGTGTGGTCTTCCAAGTCGACCTCCCTAATTAGAGGTCTTCCCCGCCACCTTTCATCGCGACAAAATCACAGGACGCCTTTACACTTGCATGTAAAGACCCATTGATCTTGTCTTATCATTTTCCAAGTATTTTTGCCTCTCATAGATGTTTTAGTTGCGACAATATGACAGGCCTAGATATCCTTGCGAACATAAAGCCCCATGACATTGCCTGGCCGTGCGACGAAATCGCAGACGTCCGTACACTTTCGTAAAGACCCATTGATCTCGCCTTACCTTCGCGTTAGTATTATTGCCTCTCAGATAATTGCACAAATATGACAAGCCTAAATTCTCTTGCAAAAACATAGCCTCATGACATTTGCGTCTCTGTTTTGATACTCCCCCTAATGGAGAGCATCGCCCTTATCATCTCCCTGCTGCCCCTTCAAGGAGGCGAAACATCGGCCATACAAGACTAGCTCCTCCCATCCGGTCTTAACAACAACCAGCTTGTTTTCGCAGCCTCTTATCCCTTATACCTATAGGGTTTATGGTTACAAGGCTGCACCCTAAGTGGAGTTTTCTTCTGCGAGTGCAACATATGCCAAGACTTACCAAGAATGGCCAGGGTAGGTTCATCCATCCCGGCACTCTGCTCAACCGTACCTCGGCGCCTTGAGCATACACTCGACTCCTAAGAAGAGACCCTCGGCCGCCCAACCAGGTATAACCTACATATATAGTTGGGAATCCAAGGTACCTCTTCCGGATAGGCTTTCATGGGCCCCAAATTTTCATGACTCAGCTTCAGGAGCGGTGTAACCTTCCCCGAGCCATGTCGAGAGATACCCCTTATATGACGCACTTTAGGTCTTACATTTGCCTCTTACGAAATGTTATTCGCGAACTAGGTGTACGCCATAAAGGTTCGTCCCCATTCTTTTACTCATTCATATTTGTTAAATCATTCAATCATTCATGTTTCATTATTTGTCGATACTTGTTTGCGAAGTATTCGCACAATTCTCAGTATTTTCATTTTTCTTTCTTAACCGAATTCCCATATACTCTTGTCTGCATGAGATTCTCGCACATCATTACTTCAATTGCTACTTTTTCTCCTCGTTTTTGTTGATTATTCACTTCTTATGCCTTTTGTTCCTCATATCCTTTGCTTCTTTATTACCATAATATTCGCCTGTCTCTAGGCACTCACCTCGCGAGGTATGTTCAGTCCTTACTTCTATGGCATCCACCATCAATTTTTCCTTTCTCTCGCTCATCTCTCACATGTTGTTTCCAACCTTTTCTTTTGGCATTTCTTTCTTCGCAGCTTTCTACATCTACTTCATGACATTGTTGCGACTCCTTCCAATCTCCCTGTATAATACCAATGCCATTTGGATGTGGAAATTTTATACATTGATGATATGTTTATGCGACTCCCAAGATTTCATGAAGCCATGGCCTCCCAATCAGCGCATTGTATGGAGATTCCACGTCAACCACACGAATAAAATATCGCTTGATAATCCTTGTAGAGGTATTCTCATGCGAACCTCTCCCTTTGGTTTGTTTGCAGTGCATTAAAGCCATATATCTTGTATGTAGAGGGATCAAATCCTCATCTTTTCCTCCCATCGTCTTGTAAGTATGGTAGAAGAGAATATTCACCGAACTTCCTGTCGATTAAGATTCTGTTGATCGCCCAACAAGCTTCGCCTCATCATCTTCTCCATCAACTGGTTTCGGGTTAATCTCTAGTTTCACAACCAACGGCTATCATGTGTTTCTCTTCCTTTTGGCACTTCATCTCGCAGAGAAAGAAATGGTCTTCACCGCCACTTTTCTAATCAAGGCTGCTCTCGCCAAAGCTCATTATTTCTTTATCATTAGCATCTCTCGCAAAGACTCTACCGAGCACGTTGTCATGAAAATCTTCGATTGTGCGATAGGAGGGACGATAGAGTTGCAATTCAAGTTTTTAGCTTTTGTTCCAACTTCTATCACAAATGTTTCCTTTCCTTTCGCCGACACTGCTCACAGTGCATTTCGGTGGTGGTGGTAATGTCCGGCCTTTTTCTTCCCCCTTTAGAAAGTGATTCAGCTTCCCTTGATCAATCATCCCGAGAATAATTCTCTTTACGTTTCTACAATCGTTTGTTTGATGTCCATGGAAGCGATGGTAAGAACAAAACTCATGACTTCTATCGCCCGGTGGTGGTTCCATCCCCACGTTCCAAGGTGCCGGTACATCTTCCATCACAAGTATAGCTTCCCGATCTTTTCCACACTAGCATTCAAATGGAGGCATCTTAATTGGTTCCCATACTATTTTGCGACTTCTCTCGCCTCCATGGTTATATTGCCTTCGTCCACCGTAAGTTTCTTGCACATGATCTAGCCTCTGAATCTTATTATTGTCTGTTACGGTTGTAATAGTTCCTTTCTTGTTCAAACTCCTCCCGGTCATGGCTTCCCATGGCTACTATCTTCCGCCTGTCCCTCATCGCCCTTCCCGCATGCCGTCCTTGCGGGCGTGCTCGCCACCGTATTTATGAATTGAGGTAACAAGCTTGCGTCGCAAGATTCGAGTTTGTGTTCGCGACGGATAAGAATTCATTTCATTCTCGTCTTTCTTCTAAGGCGATATATTCTTCCCCCGTAACTCTCGCAGCTTCCGCCATCGTGATTGTATTTTTGACTCTAAAAATTTGAATGTATAACAAGTTAGTCGCGAAGAGAGCATTCACAAATGAGAGAATGAGATATCTTTCCTCAACCCGTCCCCGCCATTTCGCTACACATGGTTCTCCATCTTATTGTCAATCGCCTTAAGCTCTCGCCAACCCTTTGTTTCAACCCGAATACATCTTCAATACCCGGTCGTGAAGAGTTGTTACTTATGTATGCTCCCAGAATGTGGCTTGTAAATGATTGAATGACGTGATTGTGTTCCTTGGTAGACCCTCAAACCATTTTAGTGCTTCTCCAATTAGGCTTGATGCGAAATATTTGCACAAAGATAGCATCATGATTCTCCCACCGCAAAGATACACCTCATATAGGCCTTGATATGTTGTACATCACGCAGTTGTTCCATCGAAGATGTTTGTTAATGCAGAAGATTGCACTTAGGAGGTATTCCTCCCATCTTTACTTCTAGCGTGAAGGGATTCTTCGCAGCTCTTCCGCAATGGCTTCATCCAATTGTTTCCTTCCTCCTTCCCTTCTATTGTTCAAAGAATCCTCTCATTTCAAATGGCTTCTCTTAAAATTTGTTCATTTGCCTCGAAATTTGATTCTACTGGTCTTTTTAGCTCGCTTCTCTCCTTCTTCGCTCATGCCTGTTTTGACCTTCTTGCTCGTTATTTTCTTCTCTCCTTTCCCTCGCGACGCTCTTCTTCGTTTCTTTCCTCAATTCGCACGCCATTATATCGGTTGTTCTCTCTTCTTGGTCTGTCTCTCACTCTCATCTCGCACCCTCTCATATTCTTCATTAATATTTCTGTTGGTACGATTCTGTTCCTTCTTCTTTCGCGGTTGTCATGGTTATTCTATCGGATTGCTTCTTCCATCTCTTGGTTTTCCATTTCTTCTCTTATCCTTTCTCTCTCGCGAGCCAGCCGCGCTTGTTCAATGTAGTGTCTCTCAATGTCATCCTCGATTTCTCGCTTTCTTCTCAATTCTTCTCTCCCGTGCAAGATTATTCTCCTTTCGGCACTGGGTCATTCGGTTCTTGGAGTTGCATGTTTCCTTGATTTTCCCTATTCCGCTCATTTTGAAGATTTTCAGTGTTGAGGAATATAACGATCTTCTATTTCCCCTCTTCTCTCGCCATGCTCTATACTCGGATTTTGTGTTTCTTCCTGCACTTTCTCGTTGGTAAAACTCTCCTTCTTTCTTCCCTATTCGATCTTGAACTTGATCTCACGCTACTTCTAGATCTCCTATTTTGCAACCTCATATTTTCCATCCTCAATTCATGATTCTGTCTTGTCAAGTTTGCTCGTTCTTCCGCCTCTAACCGTCTCTCTTCGTATTGTTTGTCTCAATCTTTCTAATGCTGCGATTTCTTCGTTTTCTCCATTCATTCCTTGCTCTCCTTGTCCATTGTTCACCACCGCCGCTGCTCTCTTCTCTCTCGTCTTCAGAATCGACCTCCAAGTATGTACACTTACTCTATCATAATCCACAGCCGCGTTTGCTACTGGGGAGATTGGTGGTTGGTTTTGATCTTCTCCATCGTTCTCATATTCATCCTTGACGATTCTCCTGTTTCATTCCTCCTTTCTCCAAAGAAGTCTCCCACTTCTTCTTACAATCGTTGGTTGCCCTTGTACATTTCTTCTTCTAGCCATTTTTCTTTTCCAATGAATTCTTGAGTACCTTCTCCAAATCTTTTCTCTCGTTAATCCAAATTCCTTCCAATTTCTACGTCAATCTCTCCCACCCTGTTTCTAGCGCATATGTAGTAGCAGGATTTCCCACACTACACCCCTTACTCGATTTTGCTTAATTAATCCATTGAAAGATGAAAGATCAAGAATATTTATTGATTGAATTCATGAAGTGTTTTACACAGGAAAATAGAATTACACTTAGAAGTTAAAACACTCTCAAACTTTCTCTCTCCTAATGACTTGCCCAACAATTCCAAAGAGATCTCTCCTCTTACAGACTCATTTAGCCCTTTATATAGGGTAATACATAGTGGATGACAAATAAGCTCCCTTTATTTTCGGGAATGTCTCGCGAAGTGTCGCAGTGCACAAACATTCACTCTCGCGACACTTCTTAACCTCGCCAGGTCTCACGTCTTCTTTATGTTTTGCCTGTCGTTATTCATTGCGTCGTTTATTTTAGCTCCCTGCGACTCCCTCGCGACGCCGTCGTTCATTAATCCCGCGAGCCTTGTACGTTGCGATATTATGATCCTACACAACCTTTTGACCTTTCCAGGTAGCTAATGCAACCTCGCATACATACTCTTGATAATCATAAGATTCAGGTCCATCATCAAGAGTAGGCATAGCAGTTGTATATGCCAGTTTTCTATGGCTCCAGCTAGGACATGCCGACGAAAAGTGCCCGAAACCACGACAGTTAAAGCATTGTACATCATCATTAGGAGATGTTGCACATTTAGAAAAACTCTTTTTCCTATTTCTCAAGATTTTTCTAAATTGTCGTGGGGTATCATCCTTAGCATCTGGCGAGCCAGATTTATCCTTAGAGGATTCAGAATTGTCCACAAACTTTAAGAGAAATCACCTATTTTCCAGACCGGTGTTCATTATCAAAGATATTTAACTTTCCAACAAGAGTATTTCTGGAGAGTGTAGAAAGATCATTTGCTTCTTCAATGGCATGTTTCTTAGACTCGTATCTTAATGGTAGAGACTTGAGAAGTTTGCACACAATAACTTTCCTCGGAATAGTTCTTCCTAATGAATATGAGGCATTAAATATTTGAGAACTTATTTGGTTAAGCTCGTCAAAGGTTTCATCATCAGACATGCGACGGTTTTCCCAGTCAGATGCTAGGTTTTGAAGCCTTGCTTCTTTCTCTGTGGGATTCCTTCAAATACGTTTTCTAAGATATCCCAAGCATCTTTAGACTTATTTCACGTAGTCACGTGGTGTTGAATATCTGGGGTAATAGGATGGATGATAGCATTTAATCCGTCAGAATTTTGCTTTGCAGCAAGAATCTCAAGATCATCATAATCACCAATATCCTTTTGCAAAGCTTACACCGTCTCATCAGAACTAATGGAGGATTATACCCATTAACAATACGAACCCATGATTGAAAATCTCGCTCTTGTATAAAAGCACGCATAACAATTTTCCACCATAAATAGTTCGTGTCATCGAAGGCTCAAGCTGACGTTTATAAAGATAGCACTTTTGTCCATAATAATTAGATTGCTTCAAACACAGACTTATAAGGTCTTAGTGTGTTTGTCTCTTTCCGATACCAATTGAAAAAGCTGGGTCTAACAACCATACCAAATATTTCGTTTGGCAATCTGTATGGAACAAACTTCAAAATAATTCCAAGAGTAAAAACTCAATTGAGAAATAATATGAAAGAGTTTTATCTTTTACTTAGCACAATCAATAGTTAAACAAAAACAAGTCCGTAAACGTAATTTTAGTGTGAGATTCTTGAACCAATATCTTTTGTGTTAATCACAATCTATTCAAGACCTACCGTGTATAAACCTCTTTAAGAAACAATCACTAAAGGAATATTTCAACACGGTGTCAACTTGAATCAAGGTTAGTCCAGACTGGTCTAACAAAATGAAAATAACAAAATCAAATGTCCAAGATCAATCAAGTCTTATCCAACAAACAAGGTTGGATTTAACAACTATGATTGATTAACGTACAACCTGTATTATTTCAATTATATAAATAATTATATAAATTGTTACTGGGCTCCCATCAAGTTTCTTGTAAGAACCATTAATCAGTATTAAATTAATAAGAAGATTTACATATAAAAAAAAATATAAAAAAAATATAGTGCAGAAAAGAAATAACACAGACACCAGAAATTTTGTTAACGAGGAAACCGCAAATGCGGAAAAACCCTGGGACCTAGTCCAGAATAAACACACATCGATTATAAGCTGTTACACCAATTTCCTACTACATATTCGGACTAGATGTAATACATGCTTTAGCAGTATTCAAGCACTTGTAGAACTCCTAGCAGAACACCGATTCTCTTTAGGAATTCTTTTCGTTACTCTTCTAGCAGAACATAAATTCTCTTTAGAAGTTATTTTCGAAAATATTCTGGCAGAACATAGTTCTCTTCAGAAGCACTCTCAAAAATCTTCTAGCAGAATGTTAGTTCTCTTTAGAAAATGAAACAACAAAGTTGATACTTTTCGATCTTTTTGTTTTCACGAAACACCGGTTTGAGTTTCCCTTTAGATGTGAATCAAGGTTTTGGAAATCTTGTGTTTGTTTTGAGAAAAACAATTACTAGGTAAAAGTAATATCAAAATAAACTTGTAGATTAGGGTTTATTATACTCTTCAAAAATAGGAAGAGAAACCTAATGATTCTACAACAAGAACAACTAGAATAAATCTAGAGATATCTTGTTTAAAACTTCTTATGGATTTTTATGAGATACCTTAATCCAAGTTTTCTTTCTAGCTTCCGATTTTGACTAACGAGTGTTAGTATACGATCGGAAACTGAAATCTATCAAAACCTAGGTTTTATGATCAACAACTATTGAATGGTTTTATATCAGAAGAGAAAACCTTAGAATAGACAAGAGGTGAAAAACCTAGATTAAAAGTTGTGTAACTTATCACGAAGATTATTACTAACTTGGATTTGTGATCCCCAATACAATACTTTTATCTCACTCTTGTTCATGAAGAACAAAAGACATGGAAAACAACCTTATGAAGCTTACACCAATTTTCAAAGGAGATGAAAAACGTGTAGCACTCACGAACCCTTTATTTATAGTGAACAAGGTAGCTTGAAATCTAAGCAAAGCTATTTTCCTTTTTCAAGACTCTCCTAATTTTGGGAGTCTTTCCTAAGTTACAACTCTTGCCAAAATAATTAAATAAATATTGATTAGCAAAATATTGTATTTATGTGACTAAATCACAATTTATCTTAGGAAGGAATTAGACACTTTAATATGGTAATAAAATATGTTTGGAGTAATATCTATCATGCCTAGATAAGGAAACATCAAAACTTGACTAAAAAAGGCTTATAGTCACGTAATTGGGCTCAAGTCTGTGAACCGTTACAAACAGTTCATGGATTGTTTCCTACTAATGAACTGTAACAGTTACAACAACACTTATAACAGTTACCTGAATAAATCACTCATAACTTTATCGTTATAACTCGGAATTGAGTGATTCTTGGCTCGTTGAATTCGTAAGTTCATTCACTATAGTTAAGTTATTGTGAGGTTATTGATATTCTAGGATGTTCTTCGGGAATATATAAGACCGGACTATCAATTGGTTCCCGTCCGCCTTGATTTATCTAAAGACGGAATAAAAACCAAATAAGAATAGATATTTTTGTGGGAGACAGATTTCTTTATAAGTCTTCGACTTTGGGTCATTGCAACTCTTAGTTGTGGGTGAGATAATCTAAGGGAATCAAGTGCATAGAATCCGACGTGGTTCTGGAGGTGTAAGGAATGCGACTGTACCTTAATCGATGTGAGGCTTGGTTAGGTATCAACTACATTCCAACCCGAAGTTAACTTGTAGTAGGCTGATCGCTGTCGTAAGCGTCAAAAATAATTTCACTTTCTTACTCACTAAATATAAATGAAGTACAAGGTAAGGAAGAGTTCGTTTCCACAGAGAGGCAATTGTTGTTATGCGATTTTCAGTTTCTAAGGTAACCAAGGGGGGGTGTTTGTTGTGTTAGCGAAATACTAAAGTAAAAATAAAATAAAGCAAAGCAAATAATTGGAATAATCAATAAAGAGAAGATAATGGTCACGGGATAGTATCATTCACAAACATGTATTATCATCAACGATTAGAATTGGTATTTAATCTCTCGTTTACTAAAAGTCCTAGGGTACCTTGATCGCAAGTATATCCCGCTAATTCCCTGATTTCATCACAACCACATTAAAAGATTTATATGTGAATTCTTCCTAGAAAGCAACCTAAAGTGTAAAAGCACAATTAGATTTAACTCCCTAAAAGCAATAAGTTCTATGGAATAAGACTAATCAAGGCAATCAAACGTGTAAAAGCACTAATTCAATTTAACCAAGGTTATGATTCATATGCAATTATAAAGATGTATCACTACAAGTAATAACCACACTATGCTACTTAGAATCATGGATAAACAACTATTTCGTATTGAAAACCCTAATCTAGCAATAGAGATGAAAGTAAATCGGATTGATTCCGGACTTAACCAAACAAACAATCAAATCATATGATAATATTAATAATGAATCATAAACAATAAAATATTGAGACAAAACTAATTCATTTAATCATATAACATGTTGAGAAATCAACTTTATCCCATAACCAATAATATGTGTTTAGCTACTCATAGCTATGGAGTTCATCATAAAAATATTAATTGAAAAGAAGAAGATGAACAAAAGAAAACCCTAGAAGCGTAAACAAAAGCGGTTCTCAAAAGTTCCAAGAATAAAACGTGATCTCAAAGTTGTAGAAACTTTCTCCTTTTGTAGCTTTTCTCCAACTTCTAAAATTAGGTCTTCATAGCCCAAAGCCCATGTGGTCCACCAAGCCCATGTGTGTGCAAATACCCATATAGAAAATATACCCCAAAAGTGGTCATGGAAATCGGTATTATGGCCGGGAAATTGGCCTAAGAGTCACCTGAAAATAGTTCGGTGGACCGCAAAGTCCACCTTGGCCACCGATCAACGATTCAAATCGGTCGGGTCAACTCGGTCAAGTCACCGAGTCAAATCGGTCAAGCACCGAGAGTCATCGAAGTCGGACAGAGCATCACCGAGTCTAGTCGGATCTCGAGTCATTTAAACTACTTGGTCAATAAGCCGAGTGGCATTGGCATAGGCCATCAGACAAGCCAAAGCTTCAAGCAGACCATCATCAGGTCGGGCAAAGATTGCTCTCCGACCCAAGATGGCCGCTCAATTCCTTCTCACTAAATTCTGCAGACTAAGTTCAATTCCAAGCCATCTTCAATGCCCAATGTCACCTCCAATCGCATTGCATAACTCCCAAGTCATAGCCTTCTTCTAATTCCATCACTCAACCGAGCAATGGCAACACTTCATTTCTCGCCATCGCCATCATGCTGCATCGATTCATCACGTAATCGGTGAACCATGCAGGCCTGAGTACATCATCACTAGCTGTCTTCCTTCCATGTAACTCAGTTCCAACAGCTTCACCAGTTCCAGCTCCACATACCTGCACCAACTAGTACTACAACTGCAACACAGACTTGTCACAAGCATCTGTCTCTTTAAATCCATTTGTAATCCCATTCGGCTCAAATCCACCAGTGCCTTCATTTCATCTGCTTCAAACCAAGCACACCGGATGGAGTTGTAGTGGGAACATAAATCACTTATTTTTTTCAACTTCAGTATGGTGTATGTGTGCAGTACAAAGCAGTAATTATTTTACAACACAAGCTGGAGTCAGGTGAGGTGTTTATGACATCCCTCATGTTTCCGACAGTTAAAGAAGGGTTTCTCACTCTCTTGGGAAGTCTAATGTGTTCGGATTGCTGGAAGAAATCGGTTATCATGATTATGGATATTAAGGGAACCCTAACAAAGGAAATTACTGGTAATTTTGGGCAGCCATTAACATGTGTGAGAAGTAAGTATATTGACCAGAGCCTAGAAGGAGTTAGTTGGATGGTACATGGGCTCCAGTTTTATTTACACCTTCTAGCTTGCAACCAACTCTATCAACTGCTAAAAGTCATCACTACTAAGTGCAGTATACCAGCACAAAGGGGTGAATTCTGTATTTGATGTTACATTCTTTCGACTTCGTCTTTATCACAAGGATCATTATGTCCAAAAGCAGGAATCTTGCTAGAATATTACAGATAAGTCAAGTTGGAGATAAGAGACTTGCGCTACATTTCAGTAATGAAGAAAATATGCTCATTGGGGTCTACACAGCCAATTGCTCTACCAATTTTAACGTCGATTGTGGCTATGATGGAACCGTGACCAAACTGGAATCCTACAGTTCACTTTAAAAAGATCAATGGCTTATGAATTTTTCCTTGAAGTCCACCAGGGTCACATTCACATTTACTACTGGGTTCGAGATGCGGTTGCAGACACAACAGTGCTCTCCTTAGCCGAGATCAGTTCTTATTTTTCATCCTTGAGGACAAGGATGATTTGGAGGAGTGGGTATTTGTCATGTACCTGGGCTAGGATATATGTGGTAGTTTATTGTTATATGGAGGGTAGTCTAGGTACTCATATGTTGAGAGTTGTAATACGACTATATTAGCCAGAAGAGCTGTATTTATGGGTAGCTAATGAATTATGTAAAACTTACCTTCTTCTCTAATTGCTTCTGCAACTTCTTTGTAACCCAACAGCACCACTACAACCACAAATTCCAACCATCTCCTGTATCTGTCACAGTAGTAGCTCCCTGCATCAATCTCCATCTTTAAGCACCAAAACAATCACCATCTCAGTCTTACTCCAACATCACAAGCTACTTCCTTGCATCAAGTCTTTCCCTGTAACCTAACCATTCATCTACCCATTCCAACAGTTCAAGTCTTCAGCTACAACCCCATCTCAAGTTGCAATTCTGCAACACAGCTAAACTGCCAGCCATTCACATTTGACTCAGCTGCAGCTTCTAAGATTGCTTTTGCAAGATACAAGATCACTCCCATCTGAACTGCAACCTACATACATCTACAAATCTGTCATAAAGTGCACACCAATGCCATCCTTCGCAGCTTCAATTTCAGCTCAAGTATACCACCAGGCTCCAAAATAAAAGCACCTGCTTGACTCTCCTCTTCTCAGATCATCTCTTCTTCACTGTAAATCCCACAGTAACACCAGCTCCTTGTACTGTTCTTCTGGATCTTAATGCCAATTTCATTCACCATTGCTATTACACAAAACCCATTCTCAGTTTGTTCAAACTACAAGCAACACAACCCATTTGTTCTCAATCTGCTCCAGATCCATCTTGACACCAGTTGTGACTTCATAGCCTCTATAACATCAATCTTGTTCTTCCCATCACCTCCAACTCGCAGCCTCTCAAGATCAAACCGCAATTCACACTCCGCAATCATCTTAGTCTCCATAAGCTCACTTCAAAGTTCAAACCCATGTAATCTTCTTTGTTGCAGCTTCAATCCCCTGTCTTAATCTCCTCCATTAACATCATATCACTGCACTCCATACTTCCACCACCATTTCAAGCCATCTCTCGAATCCACCAAAGAATGGACTTGAATTCATCCTGTAGCTCCAACAGACCAAACCACCTCAATCTTCATAGATATCCACCAATTTCACCATCTACAACTGTTGAATCTTCAAATGGGCAACACCCATCTCAAAGATCTTGCTCACCTTAATCTCCACCAGAGACCATCATCGCTTGCCAAAGAACATAAACCCTAAGCCAACAAACATCTCATACCCATGACAATCACCAAAGATCAATAAATCGCAAAGAAAACCCATCTTGATTCTCACCATGATTTCTTCATTTTGGTACTCAAATTCTTCCATTCTCAAACCCTAACTCGATTTCGACTAAGAAGAACAGCCCAAATTACATTCCAAAATCGTTGAATCCATCGATCTTCTGACTCATCGTCTTCTCTAATTAAACACCGACAACATCATCTTTTGGATCTTTCAACAGCAAACTCCATTCCTCTCTGAATCTCGTCCTTTCTCTCAAATTCATTTCAGGTGAACAAATAATTGAGAAGTAATCTTCTCTCGATTTTAGGGTACTGAAGTAAGGCTCGTTATACAACACCTGGTAATCTTGATAAGGGATAACTAAGCTGGCTGTCCCTTAACCTCGGCTCGGCTCCTGATAGTGTCTGCCCATGTAATGACCTTTTTTCCCTTTCAGCTCAAATTGAATGATTTCTTCTTCTTTTTCTCCGTATGTCTCCCGAGTACCTAATAACTCAAAAACACGCATGAAGTACATAATTTACAAGAAAAATAGCAAAGAAAGCATAAACTCTAGATAGTAAATAGTGTATTCTACACCTATCAAATTTCCCCACACTTAGACTTTGCTAGTCCTCGAGCAAATCGAACAAAAAATTTTTAAAACATACATACAACTCCGTGTCGTCGAGGCTACGGTTACTCTTAGCATAAATAACAAGCCTTTGAACCCCTAGGTGTCCCTAGTGGACGAGTTATAGTCTCGTGGGGGTTTACTAGAGATATACCCACAAAACCTACTTTTCCAACTTACTAGTTCTCCGAAATGATAGCATCCAACGCGCTAAGAAGACATAGAAATTCTGCACACTAGTCATAAGAAGTTAGACACATAAATGAACTCAATCTCATCTTTAAAAGTTGATAGAGAAATAACCATCCCTTATCGAAAGAAATTCGGGTTCAGAGTGATCGAAAGTCTCGACTCACACAAGAAAGGGTTTTATGATATTGCTCTCAATAATAAACAACTTTTTTATGGGTCACACATGTGTCCAGGTAGGAATGAAGAGAGAATCTGCGACACGTTGAATGGTAGGAAGGTAAAACCCTCCGAAGTATTTTAAAAACCCACATCTTTTATTCATTTTTGAAAACCCATTTTTCTGACGATCTCTACGAAAGAAAATCAACCACTTAACGAAGGTGGGAATATGCTTACTTACCTCGTTATCCGTTCGGCGTGCAGCTAGCACCACTCTCACAACATCCATAGAAACGTCTTCGGTCTTCAATCGGTGTCTTCATCTTCGTCTTCGGTCTTCAACTCTTGATGATAACTCTTGAACTTCGTAGAATCTTGACAATGTAATTTTTCCTCTAATTCCTAATTGCTTGAAACTTCTTTGTAGATATTCCTTCTTCCATTGGCTTTATTGAAAGAATACAAAACTAAAAACGAACTATACAAACCCAAAATATAATTTTTTTTTTTAATTTTTTTTTTAATATAAGAAAAATAAAACAAATACAAAAACAAAAACGAAATTAAACAATAAAACTAGTAATGAACCTAAAGAAATTTTCTCTTGTCTTTTTTTTTTTTTTTTTTTTTTTTTTTTATTTTTTTATTTTTTTTTTTTTTTTTGAGACAAGAGAAAGTAAAATACAAATAAAATAAAAAATGTAAGTACAAGGCCATGGTGTAAGTACTTTACCGCTTGATTCTTCACAACTTATATGTCTTAATATCATTAACTTCTCGAACTCTCATCTTGATAATATTCACTCTTGTACAATAGTCTTCAACTTATAAAAATTCTGCTCCTTGTTTTGTTGCTATACTTGAATCTGAAATCTGCTCATGTCTGTACCGTTGCTTGTAAACCTTGAACGTGTTCAACTTTCCTTCAAATTTGTGATGCTCCTCTTGTTGATGATGATGGTGTTTCTATGGACCTATTGGTGTAGAGAGAGATAAGGTGGATGGTGCTAACTGCGAACAAGATTACAAGTGGTATGTAAGTTAGCAATTCGATGTCACCATCATGGTTGATAAAAATAGCACTCAAGAGATCAAAATAGTGCTTCTATGGTGGGAGGTTGGGTAGCTCACCATTCTACCCGGAATTTACGTACGGTGACACACACTCTAAAAGCACAAATTTAGACATGTACAAAGAATTGAAGGTTGGTGCCTCACATTATGTAACATGGGTAGTCTCCACTATAGGGGATCACTACTCTAATACCGAATTCAACCTGCACCTTATTTGCCACTCGGCATGGTTAAATCCAACTTTAACTCTCATACAATTAAGAAACCCGATCATGTTCTCTGTCATCTCTAAGTTCAGTCACTCTTATAAGAATCTCGATGTAATCTTAGCGACATGTATACTATGTGACTCTAAACTAACCACAAGTTGGAGTTTTCTTATTCACTATTTTACACAAAAGTTGAAAAATTTCAAGAATTTACAACGCAAATGCTTAACCACTCCCCCACACTTAAACTTTACATTGTCCTCAATGTAAATTGAATCGTCCAAAGTAAGTCAAGGTGGGAAATTCTAACCAAAAATCATCGGAAAAACAAGACAAGACAAGAAAAAGCTAAAAACAAGACAAGAAATAAATACAAGACAAGAAATACTCATCCGATGGGTTGCCTCCCATTTAGCGCTTGGTTTAAAGTCGTCAGCCCGACTATCTCCTTGCTTTGTATAACTCCTCCAGAGGGAGTACATCCACAAAGTTAACTCCTTCCACCACTTCGGAAGTGAAATTCTCATAATATGGTTTCAACCTAAGTGCCCATTAACTTTAAGTTCTTTCCCGTAGCTATGCTACAAATTTCCACTGCACCATGAGAAAACACATTAGAAACAATAAAAGGTCCGATCCATCGTGACCTTAATTTACCCGGAAATAAATGCAAGCGAGAATTAAACAAAAGCACTTTCTGCCCAATGCAAAATTGTTTTCTAGAAATTATGTTATCATGAAATGCTTTTGTCTTTTCCTTATAAATGCGTGAGCTTTCAAATGCATCATTGCGAAGCTCCTCTAGCTCTTGGAGTTGTAACTTCCTTTGCTTTCCAGCCCCATCCATCTCCATGTTGCATTGCTTAATAGCCCAAAACGCCTTATGCTCAATTTCAACGGGTAAATGACAAGGTTTACCATACACAAGCCTAAAGGGAGACATCCCGATAGGTGTCTTGTATACGGCTCTATACGCCCACAAAGCATCATTAAGTCGCATGCTCCAATATTTCCTTGTTGGGTTCACCGTCTTTTCTAGAATGGATTTCACCTCCCGGTTAGACACCTCGGCTTGTCCATTTGTTTGGGGATGATAAGGTGTTGCAATCTTTTGCGACACATTGTACTTCGTCAACAAGCTTTGTAAAATCCTGTTTTTGAAGTGAGAACCCCCATCGCTAATTATGGCTCTTGGAATTCCAAACCTTGCAAAAATATTAGCTTGCACAAAATCTAAACCACTTTAGAATCATTAGTTGGGGTGGCCTTAGCTTCCACCCATTTCGAGACATAATCAACCGCAAGTAAGATATAAAAATTCTCATGGGAGTTGACAAAAGGACCCATAAAATCAATACCCCATACATCAAAAACTTCAATAAATTGAATAAAAGTTTGTGGCATTTGATTTCGGCACCTAGATTGCCTGTTCTTTGGCACCTATCACAAGTTGTACAAAATATATGTGCATCCTTAAACAAAGTTGGCCAATAGAAACCACTTTCAAGTACCTTGTGAGCGGTTCTCTTACTCCCAAAATGTCCTCCGCAAGCATAGGAGTGACAAAAGACAAGATAGAATTAAATTCAGATTCTGGAACGCACCTTCAGATTACTTGGTCACTACCATGTTTCCACAAGTATGGATCATCCCATATGTATTGGTTCCCCAACTTCTTAAGTTTGTCCCTCTCAAAGACGAGACAAGTTCTTTGGGATTTGTTTAGAAACTAAGTAATTGACAATATCGGCATACCATGGTTCTCCAAAGGCAATTGAGAATAGTTGCTCATCCGGGAAACTTTCACTCAATGGGATAGCTTCCTTGTCCACACTAAAAGACGGCTCAAATGATCCGCAACGGTGTTCTCAATTCCTTTCTTGTCCTTGATTTCAATATCAAACTCTTGCAAGAGTAATATCCATCGTATGAGCCTCGGTTTCGCCTCTTTCTTTGTAAGCAAGTACTTAAGCGCCGCATGATCGAAAAGACAACAACTTTTGTACCAATTAGATAAGAGCGAAACTTTTCTAAAGCAAAAACAATGGCTAATAACTCTTTTTCAGTGGTTGTGTAGTTTTGTTGGGCCTCATTTAACGCTCTAGAAGCATAATAAATAGCATGAGGAAGCTTCCCCACACGTTGTCCAAGCACCGCACCAACCGCATAGTCACTTGCATCACACATGAGCTCAAAAGGCTTACTCTAATCTGGTGCTTTAATGATAGGGGCTGAAATCAAAAGTTCTTTCAAACGATTAAATGCCGCCATACACCTTTCATCAAAGTTAAAAACCACATCTTTTTGCAATAAGTTACAAAGTGGTGATGCTATCTTGGAAAAGTCCTTGATGAATCTAACATGTAGAAACCCGCATGACCAAGAAAAGAGCGTATCTCCCTCACCGTAGTGGGAGGGTTTAGAGCACGAATAAGGTTTATCTTAGATTTATCGACTTTCAAGCCTTTAGAAGATATTATATGGCCTAAAACTATGCCATGAGTTACCATGAAATGGCACTTCTCCCAATTCAGCACAAGATTTGTTTCAACACATCGTTCAAGGATTAGAGACAAATTGTTCAAGCAAAGGTCAAATGAATCACCAATGACACTAAAGTCATCCATGAACACTTCGATTATGTTTTCAACATATTCCGAAAAGATACTTACCATACACCTTTGAAAGGTAGATGGAGCATTGCACAAGACAAAAGGCATCCTTCTATAAGCAAAAGTACCGAAAGGACAAGTGAAAGTGGTTTTCTCTTGATCCTCCGACGCTATCACAATCTGATTATAACCTGAATAGCCATCAAGTAAGCAATAGTAAGAGTGTCCAGCTAAACGTTCAAGCATTTGATCAATAAAAGGCAATGGAAAATGATCTTTTCTAGTGGTGGCATTCAATTTTCTATAATCAATACAAACCCTCCAACCGGTTTGCACACAAGTTGGGACAAGTTCATTCTTATCATTCTCCACCACCTGTCACACCTGATTTCTTTGGTACTACTTGTACCGGGCTTACCCACTTGCTATCTGGATATGGGGTAGATAACACCCACTTCCAAAAGCTTGAGTATCTCCTTTTTCACAACTTCCATCATGGGAGGATTCAAACGACGTTGCGCTTCCCTTTGTAGGCTTTGCATCGTCCTCCAAACGAATCTTGTGCATACAAACGGCAGAGCTTATACCCTTGATATCGACGATTGTCCATCCTATGGCCGTCTTGTACTTCCTTAGCACCCTTAGAAGTTTTTGCTCCTGTAAATCTCTAAGCCCATTAGAAACAATCACCGGTAACTCTTCATTATCACCCAAGTACAAGTACTTTAGGTGATCAGGAAGAGGTTTTAATTATAACTTTGGAGATTTAACAATTGAAGGTACAAGCTTTTCATCACCGCATGGTAAAGAAATAAAAGAGATATTATGAGTTTCCTAGCATCCTTGTAGTGAATTAAGATCACCAAGGGCTTCCTTGACTTCATTACCACACTCTACACCATTATCCATGGATGTAGTTAACACGGTTTCCAAAGCATCATCACCATTTAATTCAAACATTTGTTGTGTCAAGTATCCATAACATCAATGGATAAACAAGAGTGGACATCGCTAGGATATCTCATCGTCTCGAAAATGTTGAAACGTATTGTTTCTCCATCAAACTCCATAGTTAGTGTTCCCTTGTCCACATCAATAATGGTTTTCGCTGTTTTTATGAAGGGACGCCCAAGTAGCAATGGAAGAGACGAGTCCGGTGAACCTTCATCCATCTCTAACACACAAAAGTCAGCTGGAAATACGAGTTGATTAACCTGCAAAGAACATCCTCAACAATACCCAATGGGTAGACATTAGAGCGATCGGCCAATTGCAATACAATTTAAGCCTTTTTAAGAGGACCAAGATCAAGTGAATTGTACATTGACGCAGCATAACATTAACGGATGCACCTAAATCCAACATAGCTTTGTTAAATGTTGTGTTACCAATTGTGACGGAATGTCAAAACTACCACGGATCCTTGCACTTAAGTGGGAGTTTGTGTTGTAAGATTGTCAAGCATTCTCCCCACACTAAGCACTTCATTACCTTTTGAGCCTTTGCTTATTGGTACACAAGTCCTTCAACACCTTTGCATACTTTGGAACTTGCTTAATAGCATCAATGAGTGGTATGTTCACATGGATCTTTTTAAGAACGTCTAAAATCTCCTTTTCTAGTTCCGCCTTCTTAGAACTTGCAAATCTGCGAGGAAAAGGTAAAGGAGGAACATAAGTAGAAACCGGAGTTTTAGAGTTAGGAATAGGTACCTCGAGAAGTTTGGGAGAATCCTCATTCTTCTCCTCCAAAACAGGTTCCTTTGGTGTTTCCACCTTGCCCGAATCAGTAACTTCGGGTTGCACAAGTTATGTACCACTTCTCAACGTAATAGCATTGACAGCCTCTTTTGGGTTAATAGGTTGAGAAGGGAGTTTCCAACTATTTTGTGCCTTAAATTGGTTCAACTCAATAGCCATGGAGCCCATTTGTGTTTGCAACTCCTTGATAGCACTCTTAGTTTCCTGCTGACTTTCTTTAAACATGGTAGAAATGCCTTGCATCATTGTTTGAAGCTTTGAGTCAATATCGGAACCTTGATTTTGCATTGATTGTTGTGCTTGTGGTTGCTGAAATTGTTGTCTCGGCTGTAATTGTTGTTGTTGAGGTTGAAATCCACTCGGAAAGTTGAAGGTAGGTTGTTGAACCGCTCTTTGCTTGTTGGCATAACTAAAATTGGGGTGATCTCTCCATCCCGGATTGTAAGTGTTTGAGTAGGGATCATACCGTCTTTGCTGATTTGGAAAGACCGCATTAGCTTGCTCTTCCTCATAAGTTTGAGATGAACTTGGTATATGATAGGTGTTGTAAACCACCTAATTTTATATCTAGTATTTATGCTTTCTTTGCTATTTTCCTTGGGAATTGCATCACTTACGTTTGATTTTGAGTTTATTAGGTACAATGGAGTCATTATGAGAAAAAGATGGAGAAATTGTCCATTTGGAGTGTAAAAAGGAGAAAGCGTCATTTCATGGCAACTACTACTGAGAGCGGATCCGAGCCGAGCCGAAGATAGGGGACAAACACGGCAGCCTTAGTCTAGAGTAAGGGCGAACATCTTTGGTGGCCTGTATCTAAGGAGTGGATGCCTAAAGACATCATTGAGTACCCCCTATCTACTTCACCTAAGTGGGTATAACCATCCCCATTCCTACACCTAAACCTAAATCGAGAGGAGTGTTTCTCAATCACTGCTTCTCCACCTGAAATGAATTTGAGAGGAAGAACGAGATTCAGAGGACAGAGGAGATGTGGCTGCTGTTCATCCAAGATGGGTTTTGTTGGTTAAATCTCGTGGATCTGAGAATGGAATTAATTGAAGAAATTGGAGTAAAAGAGTTAGGGTTTGTAGAAGTGAATCTGTGGGTCAAGGGTAGGTGGAACAAAGTTATCGAGATCGAGAAATGGAAGATGGCGAAACTCAGTGGAGGAGTTGCAAATGACTGACGTTGTAACAAGATTGAGGGGATGGTGTTGATTTTCATGGGTTCCGTGATGAAATTGCAAGGAGACGAGATGATGTTTGCTGCCATGGGAATCGTGGGCTAGATAAGATGATTTGAATCAAAGAAGAGACAAAGAAGAATGAATTCGATGATGTTTGATGGTTGAGTATCGCCCTGGTGGATCTGTGGAAGGAATTTGAGCATGAATCTGTAATGGGTTGAGGTTGTTGCTGCTCAGGATGAGCTTGAAGTTAGGGTTCCAGTGAAGAACCACTTTAAGATGAAATTGGGTATGCTCTTGAAATCAGAGGATGGAGATGGTTCAGCTGTGTATGAATCTGGATTTGGCAGTTGGGGTTTGCTTCAAATTTTGTCTTGGCTGAGATGGATGCCATGAATTGGTAAAGGATGAAGGTGGTTATGTACATTGAATGGGTTGGTTCGAATTTGATGTTGAAATTCAAGGCCTGGAAAGGGATCAGCTGGATGAGATTACAATGCAGCTGTGTTGAAGTTACTGAGAATTTGGAAGATTTTGATGGTGTTGTGTAAAAATGCTCAAGGCTATGCAATAGCATACAATGGAGTTCTTGGTGTTAGAATGCATGAAGCGAAGTCACAGAGGTCAGACAGGTGTGGTCCGGTGTTTCCGGTGAAGATTTGCACTCGATGGTGTTGATGCCGCATTTTCTCAGTAGTACATGAACTGAGCTAAGGTGAAGTCAGCAGCTCGATGATATGTTGCGAGTGAGCTTTTTGGGTTGAGTTTCAATGGGAATTGGCCAAGGCTTGGCATATTAAGATGCAAGAGCTGGAATTGCAGGAGATAGTTGTGCTCGAGTTAGTTGGAATTTGAAGTTACAATTGAGCAAAGCTAATGACAATTAGTCCGAGAAGCATGGTGTGTGGGCATAAGTATGTCCGAGTTCGAATGGTGATAAATTGCATATGTATGGAATGTGACCTGTGCAGTGCAAAGCAGAGAATGGAATGGATAATGGGACTGGTGGTGCAGTTTGCTGAGAAGATGGAGGTGTTATTGTATTGGCAGTAATGGGTTTGAGCTGGTGTTGGTTATTGCGCAAATGGGTTTGAGGAGTTGAGCTGAAGCTAGGTAGTATTGCAGCTGATCATGGCAGTGGTGGATACAACTGGTGTTGTGTATGTGAATTACAGAGACTAAAAATGGGTATTGGAGCTGAAATGGAAGGTTGTGGCAACTAGGAGATTGCAAGTCTCTCAAGTGCCAATGGATGATTTATTAAGTATTTTGCAAGCTCTGTAGCTGCGGATTGGAGCTGTTATGTGACAGAGCAAGGAATGGGGTTGGCTGAAGACAGTGGCAATGAATCTGATGTTGCTGTGAAGTTGTTCATGAGTATTAGTTGATGGTGGTCTGTGTTGTTAGGATGTTTGCAATGCAGAGTTGGTCTTGTAACTGATGTTGTCCATTGGTGGTGCAAGGCAGAATTGCAAATGAATTGAGCCTGACGGTTTTGTCAATAGCTGAGTTCACTGAGGATGGAGAATTAAAGGGTTTTGGTGGCATTTAGAAAAGTTTGTGAGATGGATTGATGTTACAGTTGCAGGTGGCCTAACTGATCTGGAGGAAATGGAGCTGTACTACTAATTTGTGGGATTGAAGCTCAGGGAAGAATGGGTTTCTACAAGATTCTCGTGGAGGTGTCGCGGCAAAATGGGCCGGGGTGTAATTACTTGCACTAGTTAAGATGCACTTGGAGCCGTGGATGACTGGGATTATGGAATTGCAACAAAGGGAAGCAACTGAGACTAATGAGATGGTTTTTGGCATGGATCAGAGGCTAAGTTGAAAAATGGAAGATTGCAAAGAGTTACAGGGCCATCATGGTTGTACTGTACTGCTGATGCACAATGATAGTACAGCACAGCTCTGGCATGTGCAGTGGTATGACAAGTAGGCCAATTCAGCTGGTTAAGAGCTGACTCTGATTCTGACTGACTCACAACCTGACTCAGCTGACTCTCTCACTCACCCTGACTCAAGAATTGACTCGGCCCGACCTGACCGAGTTGACCCGGGGATTTGACTCGTTGGACCCAAGTGAACCAAGGATCGGACTATGCCACACCCGAACTATTTTCCCCGGCGACCCTTCCGCCAATTCCGGCCATAATACCACATTTCCGACGACCTCTTTTGGGGTGTATTTTCTATATGGGTATTTGCACACATGGGCTTGGTGGACCACATGGGCTTTGGGCTATGAAGACCTAATTTTAGAAGATGGAGAAAAGCTATAAAAGGGAGAGTCTTCTACAACTTTAACATATATTTTTCTTGGAACTTTGGAGAGCCGGTTTTGTTTACGCTTCTAGGGTTTGCTTTTGTTCATCTTCTTATTTTCAATTAATATTATTATGATGAACTCCATAGCTATGAGTAGCTAAACAAATATTATTGGTTATGGGATAAAGTTGATTTCTCAATATGTTATATGATTCAATGAATTAGTTTTGTCTCAATATTTTATTGTTTGTGATTCACAATTAATAGTGTTACATGATTTGATAGTTTGTTTGGTTGAGTCCGGAATCAATCCGATTTACATTCATCTCTAGAGCTATATTAGGTCTTCAATACGAAAAGTTGTTTATCCCCGATTCTAAGTAGCATAATTGTGGGTAGTGCTTGTAGATATATCCTACTAGTCACAAGTGAATCATAACTTTTGTTAAAATGTTTAGTGCTTTTACACATCTCGTTTGCATTGATTAGTCTTATTCCATAGAACTTATTGCTTTTAGGAGTTAAATCTAATTGTGCTTTTACACTTTAGGTTGCTTTCAGAAGAATTCACATATGCATCTTTTTTTAATGTGGTTGTGATGAAAACATGGAATTAGCGGGATATACTTGCGATCAAGGTGTCCTAGGACTATTAGTAGATGAGAAATTAAAATACCAATTCTAATCATTGATGAAAATACATGTTTGTGAATGATACTATCCCGTGACCAATATCTTCTCCTTATTGATTATTCCAATTATTTTCCTTGCTTTATTTTATTTTTATTTTAGTATTTCGCTTAAACAACAAACATCCCCCCTTGGTTACCTTAGAAACTGAAAATTGCATAACAACAATTGCTTCTCTGTGGATACGAACTCTTCCTTACTTTGTACTTCATTTATATTTAGTGAGTAAGAAAGTGAAATTATTTTTGACGGATTGACAACCGATCAGTATAACCGCGGCTGCAACTTGTTGCATCATTGCTGACATGTTACCCATTTGTTGACGAAGTTCCTCAACCTCGCTCACTTCATTCACTCTTCTTAGAAGCACATCCGAACCACGACTCAAGAATTGTTGGGAGTTCGCTGCCATGTTTTCAACTCAACTAGCTTGTTCCACCGTCTTGCTAACTAGTGCACCACCACCCGCAGACGTCAATAAGATTCCTATCACTTGATTGGAGTCCTTCATAGAAGTATTGATGATCATAGCGTCCACCGAATTGGTGGTGAGGGCAGCTTGCCACCAATCTCTTGTATCGTTCCCAACATTCATATAAAGATTCTCCCACATTTTGCTTCATCCCACAAATTTCTTTGCGAATTTGAGTAGCATTTGATGCAGGAAAATATCTCTCTAAAAAGAGTTTCTTCAACCCATTCCATGTCGTGACACTTCCGGGAGGTAAATAGTACAACCAATCCTTAGCACTATCCATCAAAGAGAAACAGAAAACTTTTTAACATTGCACCATCCGCCTCAACATCCGCCGAAGCATGGCCGTGACAATGGTGTGGAAGTCCATAAGATGTTTGTTTGGGTCTTCATTCACCATGCCATGGAATTTTGGTAATTCTCTAAGCAACCCCGGCTTGATCTCAAAAGTAGAGTATGTTTGAATACACCCCTGTTGTGTATCAAGCCTATGAGAAGCTAACTCCTTGAGTGAACGATTTGCATCACCCATTGCTTCTTCTTCTTCAACTTGTGGTTCGTCTACGATTGGAACCTCTTGTTCTCCTTCTAGTTGTAACTCTCCTTCCACTTCTAACTCTTGATTTTCTGTTGTGTCTTGACTTAGTTGAAGTATTGTGCCTCTTCGAGTAGCTATCCCGCACCTTGGATAGTTCCAATCTTTAGAAGCCAGGGATTAGGTACCTGAAAACAATTCTCGAAACAAGTGAGAAACAAGACAAGAAACAAAAAGCAAAAGATAAAAGGTAAATTATAAAAAGAAACTAAAAACTTAATAACAAGCCGTATGCCTCCCTCGAAGAATGGCGCCAAAATTTGATTGCTGTCGTAAGCGTCAAAAATAATTTCACTTTCTTACTCACTAAATATAAATGAAGTACAAGGTAAGGAAGAGTTCGTTTCCACAGAGAGGCAATTGTTGTTATGCGATTTTCAGTTTCTAAGGTAACCAAGGGGGGGATGTTTGTTGTTTTAGCGAAATACTAAAGTAAAAATAAAATAAAGCAAAGCAAATAATTGGAATAATCAATAAAGAGAAGATATTGGTCACGGGATAGTATCATTCACAAACATGTATTATCATCAACGATTAGAATTGGTATTTTAATCTCTCGTTTACTAAAAGTCCTAGGGTACCATGATCGCAAGTATATCCCGCTAATTCCCTGATTTCATCACAACCGCATTAAAATATGTATATGTGAATTCTTCCTAGAAAGCAACCTAAAGTGTAAAAGCACAATTAGATTTAACTCCCTAAAAGCAATAAGTTCTATGGAATAAGACTAATCAAGGCAATCAAACGTGTAAAAGCACTAATTCAATTTAACCAAGGTTATGATTCATATGCAATTATAAAGATGTATCACTACAAGTAATAACCACACTATGCTACTTAGAATCAGGGATAAACAACTATTTCGTATTGAAAACCTTAATCTAGCAATAGAGATGAAAGTAAATCGGATTGATTCCGGACTTAACCAAACAAACAATCAAATCATATGATAATATTAATAATGAATCATAAACAATAAAATATTGAGACAAAACTAATTCATTGAATCATATAACATGTTGAGAAATCAACTATATCCCATAACCAATAATATGTGTTTAGCTACTCATAGCTATGGAGTTCATCATAAAAATATTAATTGAAAAGAAGAAGATGAACAAAAGCAAACCCTAGAAGCGTAAACAAAAGCGGCTCTCCAAAGTTCCAAGAATAAAACGTGATCTCAAAGTTGTAGAAACTTTCTCCTTATGTAGCTTTTCTCCAACTTCTAAAATTAGGTCTTCATAGCCCAAAGCCCATGTGGTCCACCAAGCCCATGTGTGTGCAAATACCCATATAGAAAATATACCCCAAAAGTGGTCGCCGGAAATCTGGTATTATGGTCGGAAATTGGCCGGAAGAGTCACCGGAAAATAGCTCAGGTGACCGGCAAAGTCCACCCGGTCACCGATCAACGATTCAAATCGGCCGAGTCAACTCAGTCAAGTCACTGAGTCAAATCGGGTCAAGCACCGAGTCATCGAGTCAAGACAAAGAGCATCAGTGAAGTCTAGTCGATCCGAGTCGCCTAAACTACTTGGCTGAATAAGCTGAGTGGCATTGGCATAGGCCATTGCACAAGCCAAAGCTTGCGCAGCACCATCATTGTGCTGCAGCATTGCTCTCCAGCCAAGATGGTCGTTCAATTCCTTCTCACTAAATTCTGCAGCTCAGTTCAATTCCAAGCCATCTTCAACAGCCAACAGCTCCAACTGCATTGCATAACTCCCAAGTCAGCAGCTTTCTTCCACCTCCATCACTCAACCGAGCAATGGCAACAACCATTTCTCGCTTCGCCACCGCAGCCGCATCGCTTCACACAGAATCATTGAACCCCACAGCCCGAGTACATCATCACTAGCTATCTTCCTTCCATGGAACTCATTTCCAACAGCTTCACCAGTTCCAGCTCCACATACCTGCACCAACCAGTACTACAACTGCAACACAGACTTGTCACAAGCATCTGTCGCTTTAACTCCATTTGTAATCCCATTCGGCTCAAATCCACCAGTGCCTTCATTTCAGCTGCTTCAAACCAAGCACAAACCCAACAGGCACCACTACAACCACAAATTCCAACCATCTCCTGTATCTGTCACAGTAGTATCTCCCTGCATCAATCTCCATCTTTAAGCACCAAAACAATCACCATCTCAGTCTTACTCCAATAGCACAAGCTACTTCCCTGCACCAAGTCTTTCCCTGTAACCTAACCATTCATTTACCCATTCCAACAGTTCAAGTCTTCAGCTACAACCCCATCTCAAGCTGCAATTCTGCAACACAGCTAAACTGCCAGCCATTCACATTTGACTCAGCTGCAGCTTCTGAGATTGCTTTTGCAAGATACAAGATCACTCCCATCTGAACTGCAACCTACATACATCTACAAATCTGTCATAAAGTGCACACCAATGCCATCCTTCGCAACTTCAATTTCAGCTCAAGTATACCACCAGGCTCCAAAACAAAAGCACCTGCTTGACTCTCCTCTTCTCAGATCATCTCTTCTTCACTGTAAATCCCACAGTAACACCAGATCCTTGTACTGTTCTTCTGGATCTTCAATGCCAATTTCATTCACCATTGCTATTACACAAAACCCATTCTCAGTTCTCATTCTTGTGTTCAAACTACAAGCAACACAACCCATTTGTTCTCAATCTGCTCCAGATCCATCTTGACACCAGTTGTGACTTCATAGCCTCTATAACATCAATCTTGTTCTTGCCATCACCTCCAACTGCAGTTCTCTCAGCATCAAAACTGCAATTCACACCTGCAATAATCTTAGTCTCCATAAGCTCACTTCAAAGTTCAAACCCATGTAATCTTCTTTGTTGCAGCTTCAATCCCTGTCTTAATCTCCTCCATTAACATCATATCACAGACCCATACTTCCACCACCAGTTCAAGCCATCTCTCGAATCCACCAGCAACAGACTTGAATTCATCATGTAGCTCCAACAGACTGAAACCACCTCAATCTTCACAGATATCCACCAATTTCACCATCTACAACTGTTGAATCTTCAAATGGGCAACACCCATCTCAACATCTTGCTCACCTTAATCTCCACCAGACCATCATCGCTGCCAAACATAAACCCTAAGCCAACAAACATCTCATACCCATGACAATCACCAGCATCAATAAATCGCAGCAAACCCATCTTGATTCTCACCATGATTTCTTCATTTTGGTACTCAAATTCTTCCATTCTCAAACCCTAACTCTGATTTCGACTGAGAAGAACAGCCCAAATTACATTCCAAAATCAGTGAATCCATCGATCTTCGGACTCATCGTCTTCTAATTAAACACCAGCAACATCATCTTTTGGATCTTTCAACAGCAAACTCCATTCCTCTCTGAATCTCGTCCTTTCTCTCAAATTCATTTCAGGTGAACAAATAATTGAGAAGTAATCTTCTCTCGATTTTAGGGTACTGAAGTAAGGCTCGTTATACAACACCTGGTAATCTTGATAAGAGATAACTAAGCTGGCTGTACCTTAACCTCGGCTCGGCTCCTGATAGTGTCTGCCCATGTAATGACCTTTTTTCCCTTTCAGCTCAAATTGAATGATTTCTTCTTCTTTTTCTCCGTATGTCTTCCGAGTACCTAATAACTCAAAAACACGCATGAAGTACATAATTTACAAGAAAAATAGCAAAGAAAGCATAAACTCTAGATAGTAAATACGGTGTATTCTACACCTATCATAGGCTAGTGTCTGTAGCGGCTTAATACAGTACGGTGTTCAATATGGACTAGGTCCCGGGGTTTTTCTGCATTTGCGGTTTCCTCGTTAAAAAATTTTCTGGTGTTTGTGTTATTTCTTTTCCGCATTATATTTTTTTATATAATTGAACTATCACAGGTTGTTTGTAGTTCAATCAATTGGTAAATCCGACCTTGTTTGTTGGATAGAAATTAATTCACACTTGGACATTGGTTTTTGATAACTTCCAAGTTATTCTCATTCCAATCAGTTCACGGATTCCATCCTATTGATTTATTGATTGATTTGAGAAAGAGATATATAACTCTTGGATATCTTTCCTTGATGGAGTCTGACTATCTAGTTAATTCTCTTGGAATTATATTAGAGTTTAGTCCATATAGAATGCCGAACGAAATATTAGGTGTGGTTGTTAGACCCCCTTTTTTTTCCAAACAGCTTGATATATCGTGAGACTTCATCATCAACATCATTTTCAAAATCTGAATCACTTTCATCTGAAAGTTCATCCAATTGTTCCTCCAGGCGTGTTTCCAAGTTATACACAGTTTTCGGCAATGATGAAGATGTGAGAAATTCCTCAATCGAATCCAAACTTTGAAACATGTATGAATGTTTCTGAACTGGTGATGCGAGATAGTGCTTCTGTCCATAGATTCGGATTAATACAAACACAAACTTATGAGTTCTTAGTGTGTTTGCATGCTCTGATACCAATTGGAAAAGTAGGGGTATGACAACCACACCCAATAATTCGTTCGACAATCTGCATGTACTAAACTCCAATATAATTCCAAGAGCACCAGCTTAAAAGCGAGCTCAACAAAGAATAATATCAAAAAGCTTTGTCTCTCTTTCTCAATACAATCTGCAATCGAACAGATAGAAATCTGTAATCTTGATTGATATAAGAAATAACTTGGACAGTTCCAAAGACCAATTTCCAAGTCCCAATCAATTTTTATCCAAGAATCAAGTTCGGATTCATCAATTGATTGAACTATGCACAACCTGAGATATTTCAATTATATATAAAAAAATATAACGAGGAAAAGAAATAACACAGACATCAGAAATTTTATTAACGAGGAAACTACAAATGCAGAAAACCCCCGGGACCTAGTACAGATTGAACACCACACTGTATTAAGCGGATACACTACAAGTTAATTTCGGAATGGAATATAGTTGAGCCCTAACCAAGTCTCACACTGATTAAGGTACAGTCGCGTTCCTTACGCCTCTAGAACCACGCCGGATTTTGCGCACTTGATTCCCTTAGATGATCTCATCCACAACCAAGAGTTGCTATGACCCAAAGTCGAAGACTTATAAACAAATCACTCTCCCACAGATATGTCTATTCTTTATTTGGTTTTTGTTCCGTCTTTTGATAAATCAAGGTGAACAGGAACCAACTAATAAGCTGGTTTTATACTACCGAAGATCAGCCTAGAAATATTAGTCACCTCACAATAACTCAACTGATTAGCAGGAAAAGTTAATGCGGAATCACAAGAGTCTGAGACGAAGAATTGATGTGATTACTTTTTATATCTTACCTATCAGAGATAAATCTCGGGTAGATCTTAGAGAAGATAAAACTCAATACGATAGAACAAGTGTTAGAGCACTTCTCGGTCGAACTCGCATGCATTGCTATCTCAAGCATGTTTTTCAATGATAGTGATCAAAACTATAAATCTTGATTTCTAGTCTATTATAGCTAAGTCTCGGACTAGGATGGAAAGTGTAGTTGAGCTAAAGAACTCTATGGCAATCATCATACAAGACGAAGAACTACTCAAGGAACTGGTGGAACTTCATCAACTAAAAGGTATGTGGAGACTTGAACTTATCTATCACTCAAAAGTCTATCTACTCTAACTCCTAACTTGAGACAAACGTCGTTTTGCTATATAGACTTTGATTATACACATTTGCTATTTCGAGCCGAGTTTATCTCGCTTATCTATTTCTCAAAATATGTGTTGGTAAGCTTTTGCTTTGGCCAAGTTCATCTTTACCTAGTGACGAAAGTCATGTTATGTTTCAATCACTTTGAAAATGGCTTTGACGAAAAATGATTTGTGAATAACAACTATATAACGTCCTCTAAGAATGTTCCAATGATTCAAATGAGAGTTTAGATTATATAACCAATGTTGGATATAAGCATTGTGTGGCAACACATATATGTATAAGTCCTTATTCCTTGAACCAAAGTATGCGTACTTTGTTGATCAGAAAACCGAACAAGAGTTGTGAACTCATTCCATGAACCCGATCTGCCCAATCATGGAGGTTCTCATCCCGAGAATATCTGCCGGAGTTTGTGAACTCCTTCCGGAAAATTAAGTCCGCGAACTAAGTCTGCGTACTTGAATTGGTTATATCTAAAGACGATTGTTTGTGAACTTATATTTATATTACCTAAGGAATGCAATTTGCAAACCGTGGCTATAAATTTCATGAATCGATTCGAGTGAATCAAATCATTTTTGTTTCAATTGTGTGTTGTAAACTTCTATAAGATTTATACAATTGAACAACTCTTTAACTAGTTCATTTGAGTCATTTGAACTAGTTATGGTGAAAAAGAATATGATTGATATGAAAGTGCTCATATGGCTACCATTTGGTTAACTACTGTTGAACCAACAAATGTACATGTTTGGGTACGGTTACACAAACCTAAAATCGTGTATTTCATTTGTGTGTAACAAGCTAAGTTTTAGATCCAACTGTTCAAAGATATTAGCTTGAATCTAATTAGGTTTTCATCTAACGGTAAATATTGAATGCTTTGTTACTAAGCTAACATTGATTGCAAACCCTGATTTGAAAGACTATATAAGGGAGAACTCTAGCAACTGGGAAACCTAATCCCCACACCTCATGTGTGATACTAGTTGTATAAGCTAGAGTCGATTCTCCTTTAACCTTAGGTTTCTTCTCGAGACCCTGTAGGTTAACGACTTGAAGACTTCATTGGGATTGTGGCTGAATCGATACTACTTTCTTGTAGTTGTGTGATCTGATCTTGCTGATTCTATCGTGTTGAGAACAATCGTAATGATTGGCTTGAGATTAATATCTCTGATAGGCAAGATATAAAAGTAGTCACAAACATCTTCGTCTCATCATTTGTGATTCCACAATATTTTCTTTCATTGCTACGATTAAGATTATTGTGAGGTGATTGATAATACTAGGTTGTTCTTCGGGAATATAAGTCTGGGTTATCAATTGGTTCTTGTTCACCTTGATTTATCAAAAGACGGAACAAAACTCGTAGGTATTTCTGTGGGAAACAGATTTATCTATTCTCGTAGACTTTTCTGTGTGATACAGATTTGTTTATTAAAGTCTTCGACTTTGGGTCATAACAACTCTTAGTTGTGGGTGAGATCAGCTAAGGGAATCAAGTGCGTAGTATCCTGCTGGGTCAGAGACGTAAGAGCGCAACTGCCTACCTTGGATCGGTGTGAGATTGATTGGGGTTCAACTACGGTCCGGACCGAAGTTAGTTTGTAGTAGGCTAGTTCTGTAGCGGCTTAATACAGTGTGTGTTCAATCTGGACTAGGTCCCAGGGTTTTTCAGCATTTGCAGTTTCCTCGTTAACAAAATTCCGGTGTCTGTGTTATTTCTTTTTTGCATTATATTTTGTTATATAATTGAAATAACACAGGTTGTGCGTTAAGATCAATCAATTAGAATATCCAACCTTTGGTTGTTGATTTACATTGATTGACACTTGGATATTGGTCTTTGGTACCATCCAAGTTATTTCTCTTGTATTCAATTAGACTCGCAAATTTCTATTTGCTTGAGTAAGAATTGAATCGAGAAAGAGAGATATAACTCTTTGATATACTTTATTAAGATTGAGTCTAGTTGATTCTCTTGAAAGTATATTGGAGTTAGTCCATATAGATTGCTAATCGAAATATTGGGTGTGGTTGTTGTATCCCCACTTTTTCAATTGGTATCAGAGCAGGCAAACACGTTGAAAGACCTTACTTGTCTGTGTTTGTAGCGATCTGACTCTATGGACAATACTACTATCTCTGATAAACGCGTCACCAGAAATAAAAGTTCTGTCTCGTCTATTTCTATTAAAGAGAAAGATTCCTCAATCTCAAATATAGATGAACCTTGTGTTCAAACAAGACAGGCAGACTCTGACATGTGTTATTCCGATTACCCTTCAAAAGAGTTTATCTCTATAAATGGACGGGAAACAGCTGAAAAAAGTAAATTGATTCTAAATCTTGTTAGAATCCAAGCTGATAGATTTAATCGGTTGAAACACCATGTCAATGTTCTTCTTGGTGTTATAAGAGACTGCAACATCAAAGTAAATACTGAAGATCATTCTTCACGTATGTCTCTTGAGGCAAGCCTCAAAAATGATGCTTTAGAAATTGAACATCGCTTGAGTAAACTCTCTATTCAAGGATGCTCTAAGCAGTCTAATAGACCAAGTATCTCTGCTACGACTGGAGAGGCTCTTACTTCTAAGGTGAAAGCATAATTGCTTCCAATCAAAGATGTGGTGGGCATCTCCTCTGATCAAGGAAATTTCACATCACATGGAATGAAGAAATCTCCTGACGAGACTGTTAAGACCACACTTTCAAATCACTCATGTGATCAGAAAGTATGTCTTTTTTGTGAGGAAAAAGTTTCTGTTAAACAAAAGAGAAACTCTAAGTTGAATAAAAATTCTTTTGTTCGACTTCAATACACCTTAGACTTAATTATCAAAGGTGTAACTGACATTCGTATGTCTAAACCAATTGGTTTTCGTACTTACCATGTGTATGCTACCAGGAAAGTCAGTTCAATGAGTTCCTCAAATGTTCAGAAGCATAATAGAAGTCTTAACAAAAATCGTTTAAGGAAAGAACAAGTCTCCTCTTCTGTTAAAAGGGAAGATAATGTCACCTTTGATGTGAATAAGATTCCAGGAGAAGGGAGAAAAGAAACCATCAAAAGGTTGTCAATCCCCTTAAGTCAAAGGTCTTCTGGTAAGAACTCAAACTATGTCTCATATTTTGATGACATAAGTTTTATGATAATTTCTCACATAAAAAGGGAACCCTTTCTAGATTTGAAAGGAAAAGGAGACTTGATCATAAACACAATTCTTTTAATGAGCTCAGAGCTCATACTTGTGCTAATTAATCACAAGGGTTAAAGAACTTGCTCGGAAAAAAAATCCTGTTGAGTAAGATGTGTCAATAATCAGGTATTTTGTCAGCAAAATTGCTTCTGTTTAGTTGAGATATTTTCTTATCGTCCATAGCTTATTCGCAGACAAGTTTGCTTAAGTATTTTTAGCGCTTAACGTCATTCATTGTTGTACTCTTTTTATTAAGGATGTCTTCATTGCAACTATGTTGCCTGCTACTCTTGTGCTCAAAATTGCTTCTCTGAAGTTATGAAATTTATTGAGCCATTTATGAATTTTCATGTAGCAAAAGTGTTTAGTCTTAAAAAAAAATTGGGTCAAGTTGTATTCGAACGGATACCCGTGTTCTGGTACGAGTCAACTGTTTGAAAACCCTAAAAACTTACTCCCTTAGAAAACCTCTTAAATAACAAACCCTTGATTCACGTTTGCATACTCTGGGTTATTTTGGTTTGTCAAGAATGTCTTCCTCTTCACGTTCTGGTGGTTTTGCTAGAGGCTTTCTTGATAAAGGTATTGTTTTTGAGTCTGAAGGAAGGAAGAAAAGAACTCTTGTTGAAGATGATCATCCAAATGCCTCATGTTACTATGCCTACACACATGAGGATATTGAGAAAGGGGATATGGTCTCTGCTGAAGTGGTTCATGATTTTCTTAAATACTTTGAGGAAGAAAAACTGCAACTTGTTGATACTTTGAAGAGTCTTAATGATTTAATAACTGAGTTGGAAAAGGTTACTTCTGACCTTGGTCTCATAAAAGTACAACTTAAAGACCTTCTCAATGAAGATATCTTTACTAAAGATGCGGTAGATGTTGTCGATCACAAGCTCAAAGACCTCAAGACTCATGAGGATAGTGAACCGTCTATTTGACTTCAGTTCGTGTTCGGCTTTGGCATAGGAGGCAGTTTTTGGTTTAGCTTGTTTATTTTATTGGTCTAGTAAATCTTCTTTTCCCTTGTTTTGTTTAGAAGAATAACTAGAATTTGGAATAGCCATTATTGTGATTACACATAGCTACGTCCAACGTTTTCATCTTCATGTTTTTAGGTTTATTTGTTAAAATTCTAAAATTGTTTGGAAGATGATTTTTGCAGTATTAATCTTTATGGTTTTATATATTACAATTTGTTATGGGATATGTGTGTTTGCGTCCGTGAACTATGATTGTCCCATACCTTGTCAAAAGTTAAGTCTTTCATATGTCGATATGCATGTATTGATAAAAGAATGAATGATCTTTTGACAATACAAAAGTTAAGCCTATTATGTCATTTTTGATGGAAGATAGGTTAAAATCTTTTGTTTACGAGGATTATGTCTATTGTATGTCATTGTGCAAATAGCGATGGAAAATAGAATGAATCCTTGTTTATTCCGCAATATTGATCTTCCCTGATCCATATTTTTATGTATATACTGTGTTGTTCCGTAAGGTTTCTTATGTTTGAGCTTAATCGACTGAGTTGATCATTTTCTTATGAATAACTTAGTCGTAGCTCCGTAAGTTTTCTTATGTCAAGCATGACCAATTAAGTTAATCACCTTTTTGTGGTAAATTTGATTGTATATTTCTAATTAAATTAATCATGGGTTCTCTTGTGGTTAATTTAATTGAGTATTTTTTGGATTCAAATTCATATTCGTATGTGATTTGCTATGCCCAAAGAAATCCTTCTTTTCTTTTGAAATTAAGGTCGCTCTTGTTGTTCTTTCGGGAATGACATATTATGGGGGAGAGTTCTTAATTGAACTTGTGCTTAATTGCCAAATCTTTGTGGGGAGTGCGGCTGTGGAATATTATAGGGGTTATCTTGTATCTTTATAAACTTCTTGATGAATGCATTTAGCTTCGGCTATATGATTGCATCTAAATAAGTTGATATGTGTTTTCGTTTGGTCATGAAATGTCTCTTTTGGAAATTTCATTAGGATCCTGTTTTCGTACCTTTGCCAATTTTATTGACAAAAAGGGGGAGAATTAATATGTAGTTCACACTACAAATTATACATATGGTTTTCGGATCATTATGTAAGGGGGAGTGGTTTCCATGTGAGATGGAGTATTGACTATGGGGGAGTGATACATATCACCATAGTATTGTTGTCGAAGTTGATTGAACTTTGATGTTGTATAATAATACTATGACACTGTATAACAATGATTGAGAATACTTGTTTTCTCATTGTTATAACTACAGATTTTCAACAACGATGATGCTGAACTTACAACCTTTGGGATCATTGGAGTACTTGGAAGTGACGAAGATTTCGAGTAATGTTGAAGATTAGGCATGTGGAATAGGAGCTACAAAAGTTTATTTATTTATTTTTGTATTCCATATGTAGGGTCCGGTTAATGTAACTTAACCTTTTGACTTAATCTATTACGTTTTATCTAAAACGTAGATTAACAATTAATCTAACGGATTTAGATACTAATCCAAAATAACATGAATTCCTAATGACTCGTCTCAAAGCCAAACTAAAGCCGTATCGAATATCTTTTTTTACATAAAAAACGGACACATGATATTTTATCTTCCTCTTCAAAAGATATTTTTCATCTTCGTGTCCAAATGATGCAGAACAATATAACGATACCTTATATCAAACTATTGATATTATTGGGTAAGTTAATATCAAAAGGTTAAGAGTGTTCTTTCTCTCTGAATGTTGCGAAAAATCTCAATTTGAGGGAACATATCATGGACTGTGGTGAACTCACAATTTTAATGTGTAATTCCATTTTTACTTTTTTGTATATTGAAATGCAAAGTATGGGATGGGTACAGAGGCATCGATAAACGGAGACATTTACAGCGTTGGGATCATCTTGTTAGAGTGATTTACAGGAAACAGACCCAATGACAACATGTTCAAGGATGGATTAATTAAGCCTTCATAGCTTTGATGCAACATCTCTTATTACTGACCGATGCATAGATTGATGATCCTATACTACTTATCGAAATAAACATGACATTCTGAGAAGATTTCTTGATAAATGGGATATGGAGGCCAAGTTATGCGAGGTATCAAAGATTGTGTACTGTTCCGTGAATCACCTAAAGAGCGGATGGAAATAATGATTTTATGGGAACAGTTTTTCTGATTTGCATCAGCATCAAATGGTGAAGGTTTATTTGGACATTAAATGATTCAAAAATCTTGATCAAATCAAGACCATGTTAAAGTTTAGAATATAAATGCCACCACATCGACCGCAACATTTGATAGGTGTTGTAAAACACCTAATTTTATATCTAGTATTTATGCTTTCTTTGCTATTTTCCTTGGGAATTGCATCTCTTATGCCTAATTTTGAGTTATTAGGTGCAATGGAGTCCTTGGGAGCAAAAGAAGGAGAAAACGTTCATTTGGAGCGAGAACGACAAAAAGATGAAGCCAGGGTGAAAGAATGAGGCTGTTCCGACGTCATACGAGGAAGTTATGAGCGAAAAGCGCAAGACATCATTCCAGGAGGAATTGCTACCGGGAGCTAGGCCAAGGATAAGGGGCTGCTTTGGAATCACTAATGGGAAGCCAAATTATTTCTAGTTCAGGGCCTACTACTTCAGGTGGCCATTATCAGAAGAGTGGGTGCCTTGAATAATTTACATCATTACCATACACCTGAATCCAGAGAAGCAGTCATTTATTTCTTCTCTCTGCCTGAGGTCGATGGCGGCTCCATCAATGTTCAGAGAAACGAAAGATGAGGAAATAGAGACAGATCTGCTGCTAAAGAATCAACAGGAGATCCAGAAAACTGATGATTGTTGTATGGAAATTTCAGAGAACAAGAGCTTGGTACTGTTGTTGGTGATGGAAGAAGTTAGGGTTTGAGCAAGAAGAGATTCATGGAATCAGAGATGGGTTTCTTTGGATTTGAGTTGAACCCGGTTTGTTAGTGATTGATATGAGGACTAAGAAGATGATGGGTCTGTGGGTGTGAGTGATGAAGCTTGGAAGTTGATGAGAAAGGGGATCTCTTCTTTGTGATGAGACGAAGAAGAAATTGAAGTAGGAATTCGATTTAGACGGGAAATTGAAGGTTTGCAATCAATTGGACAAATGGGTATTTTGAAATGGGTTTTGATGATGATTATTGGGTTTGTCAGATTACATGTGAGAAGCTGGTGAAGCAATTGCACACTCAGGTGAAGAAAATGAGTGATTGAGTGTGATCACAGGGAAAGAAATGCTACAAAATGGAGAGATGGAACCTGCAGAAAGTGGCAGTATGGTTAGATGGCTTGTTTGAGATGAAACTGGTGTTGTTGTTGCTCATGAGGTTGCAGGCTGGACTTAGAAAGCTTGAGCTGCGTATGGAAGTTGAGGTTGCGAACTGGGAATGAATGTGTTTGTTGGTGGTGTTGTCTCAATTCAATTGAGATGGTGGGCTATGAACTGCAGCAATTAGATGAATGCTAGGTTATTGCAGGGTTCATGTTGTTGCAGAGATGGAGAATTTCAAGGTTGTGATGTAGCTGTAATGGGAGTTCTTGAATAGTTGAGAGGCATTGCAGGTGCAGGCAATGGCAGTGGTGGTGCTAAGCTTAGAGGAGATGAGCTCTTTTGAGTTTGTGCAAGTTCAAGTTGTGTTGGTAGTATTGCTTTTTGCTTGGTGCTAGTTCAATGGGTATTTCAGTGAGTTGAAGTGGAAGTTACATTGCGGACTGTGTTGAGTAAGTGTGCGGCTATAAATCTGGTGTTTCTTTTGGTGATGTTTCTTGGAATTGATGGCATTTGTTGAGTTCAAGAGTGAGTTGTAGTTGCGGCTCGGGTGGGGATTTTGATAATGAACCCGAGCAATGTGGTGGAGGAAGTTGTACTTGAAATTACGGCAGTGTTGGTGCTTTGTGATGAAGCTGCTGTCTGTGGGGCATTGCAGGTTGCAGGTGTTGTGTAGTGCTTCACCGGATAGGAGAATGTTGTTGAGTTTGGTCAGGTAGTTGGGTTTATGAAGATGGTGTTGCTTTCAGTTTAGCAGGAGGTTATAAAGATGTAAGTTACATGGAAGGACATCAAGAATGGGTACTCGAATCTGGAGAATATGGCAGTTGAAGATGGCTAGTTTATGCTGTGTCTGGAGATGGGAGGTTCTGTTGTCACGAATGGCTAAAGATTGGTGCAAGTCGAGAATGTATGAGCTGCCAATGAAATGATATATTGCGGAGTTATGAAGCGCCATGTTGGTGCAACATTGGTTATGTCACCATGCGAGGTTGCAAGATGGCACTAGGCCTATGCGATTGAGGACCTTGACTCATCCAGTCGACTCATCTTAACTCTACTGAATCACCCCGACTCCTGGGCGATTTACGAGTTGACCCGAGTTGACTCGTTGACCGTGTGACCGGTGGACTTTGCCGTCACCCGAGATGTTTTCCGACGACTTCTCCGGTCGATTTCCGGCCATAATACCAGTTTTTCGACGACCATTTTTGGGACATATTTTCACATGGGTTTTCCTCACACATGGGCTTGGTGGACTTCTATCTATTGGACCTTTGAGATTAGACCTAATTTTGGAAACAAGAGAGCTATTTAAAGGAAAGTCTTCTACAACTTTGGGGATCACGTATTATTCTTGGAACTTGGAGAGAGCCGCTTTTGTTTTACGCTTCTAGGGTTTGCTTTTGTTAAATCTTCTTCTATTCAAGTAATATTTTTATGATGAACTCCATAGCTATGAGTAGCTAAACAATTATTATTGGTTATGGGATAAAGTTGATTTCTCAACATGTTATTTGAATCTATGAATTAGTTTTGTCTCAGTAATTTATTGTTTTTGATTCACAATTAATAGTGTTATATGATTTGAATACTTGTTAGGTTGAGTCCGGAATCAATCCGATTTGCATTCATCTCTAGAGCTATATTAGGGTTTTCAATACGAAAAAGTTGTTTATCCATTCTAAGTAGCATAATTGTGGGTAGTGCTTGTAGTGATATATCCTACTAGTCACAAGTGAATCATAACTTTTGTTAAAAAGGATTAGCGCTTTTACACATTTGTTTGCATTGATTAGTCTTATTCCATAGAACTTATTGCTTTTAGGGAGTTAAATCTAATTGTGCTTTTACACTTTAGGTTGCTTTCTAGGAAGAATTCACATACACATCTTTTAATGTGTTTGTGATGAAATCAGGGAACTAGCGGGATATCCTTGCGATCAAGGTATCCTAGGACTCTTAATAAATGAGAGATTAAAATACCAATTCTAATCGTTGATGAAAATACATATTTGTGAATGATATTATCCCATGACCAATATCTTCTCCTTATTGATTATTCCAATTATTTGCTTTGCTTTATTTTATTTTATTACTTTGTTAAAATAACAAAAATCCCCCCTTGGTTACTAAGAAATTGAAATCACATAACAACAATTGCCTCTCTGTGGATACGAACTATTTCTTATCACGTACTTCATTTATATTTAGTAGAGTGAGAAAGTGAAATTATTTTTGCTCGGCTGACAACCGGTCAACTATATACAGAGCCATTAAGCCAAAGATAGATATTACGTCAATTTTTTTAGGTAACAAAAAAGATACATTATATGAATCTTTCCCACCAAACAAGGAGACTTTATACGGCTTCAATGGATTCGAGCCGAGCCATTAAAAATTAGGAATATTATAGTTTGTTAGTGAATTTGGTCCGTCAGATTAATTGTTAATCTACGTTTCGAATAAAACGTGATAGATTAAGTCAAAATCATGAGTTACATTAACCGGACCCCCATATGTATTAATAGTTTTGTCACTAAAATTGACATAGGGGAGATTGTTAGATCACTTGCTTCTGTCGAACTCGCATGCGTTGCTATCTCAAGCATGTTTGTCAATGTTAGTGATCAAAACTATAAGCCTTGATTTCTAGTCTAATATATCTAAGTCTCGGACTAGGATGGAAAGTGTAGTTGAGCTCAAGAACTCCATGGAAATCATCATACAAGACGAAGAACTACTCAAGGAACTCGGTGGAACTTCATCGACTAAAAGGTATGTGGAGACTATCACTCAAAAGTCTATCTACTCTATCTCCTATCTTGAGAAAAAAGTCGTTTTGCTATATAGAATTTGATTATACACATTTGATATTTTGAGCCGAGTTTATCTCGCTTATCTATTTCTCGAAATATGTGTTGGTAAGCTTTTGCTTTGGCCAAGTTCATCTTTAACTAGTGACGAAAGTCATGTTATGTTTCAATCACTTTGAAAATGGCTTTGACGAAAAATAGTTTGTGAATAACAACTATATAACGTCCTCTAAGAATGTTTCAATGATTGAAATGAGAGTTTAAATTATATAACCAATGTTGGATATAAGCATTGTGTGGCAACACATATATGTATAAGTCCTTATTCCTTGAACCAAAGTATGCGTACTTTGTTGATCAGGAAAACCGGAACAAGAGTTGTGAACTCATTCTGCGAACTGGCGGAGGTTCTCATCCCGAGAATATCTGCCGGAGTTTGTGAACTCCTTCCGGGAACTTAAGTTCGCGAACTAAGTCCGCGTACTTGAGTTGGTTATATCTAAAGATGATTGTTTGTGAACTTATATTTATATTAACTAAGGAATACAATTTGCAAACCGTGGCTATAAAGTTCATGAATCGATTCGAGTGAATCAAATCGTTTTTGTTTCAATAGTGTCTTGTAAACTTCTATAAGATTTATACAATTGAACAACTCTCTAACTAGTTCATTTGAGTCATTTGAACTAGTTATGGTGAAGAAGAATATGGTTGATATGAAAGTGCTCATATGGCTAACCATTTGGTTAACTCTTGTTGAACAAAAAATGTACATGTTTGGAGTGCAGTTACACAAACCTAAAATCGTGCATTTCATTTGTGTGTAACAAGCTAAGTTTTCGATCCAACGGTTGAAAGATATTAGCTTGAATATAATCAGGTTTTCATCTAATTGTGAATATTGAATGCTTTGTTACTAAGCTAACATTGATTGCAAACCACGATTTGAATGACTATATAAGGGAGAAGTCTAGCAACTGGAAACCTAATCCCCACCTCCTGTGTGATAATAGTTGTATAAGCTAGAGTCGATTCTCCTTTAACCTTAGGTTTCTTCCCGTGACCAGTGGGTTAACGACTTGAAGACTTCATTGGGATTGTGAAGCCATACCGATACTACTTTCTTTGTAGTTGTGTGATTTGATCTTCTTTGATTCTATCGTGTTTAGTACAATCGTAACGATTGGCTTGAGATTAATATCTCCGATAGGCAAGATATAAAAGTAGTCACAAACATCTTCGTCTCATCGATTGTGATTCCACAATATCTTCTTTCGCCGCATCGATTAAGATTATTGTGAGGTGATTGATAATACTAGGTTGTTCTTTGGGAATATAAGTCCGGGTTATCAATTGGTTCTTGTTCACCTTGATTTATCAAAAGACGGAACAAAACTCGTAGGTATTTCTGTGGGAGACAGATTTATCTATTCTCCTAGACTTTTTGGTGTGATACAAATTTGTTTATTAAAGTCTTCGACTTTGGGTCGTGCAACTCTTAGTTGTGGGTGAGATCGCTAAAGGAATCAAGTCGTAGTATCCTGTGGATCGAGAGATGTAAGGAGCGCAACCGTACCTTGGATCGGTGCAGTGAGATTGATTGGGGTTCAAATCTACAGTCACCGGAAGTTAGTTTGTAGTAGGCTAGTGTCTCAGGCGGCTTAATATAGTGTGTTCAATCTGGACTAGGTCCCAAGTTTTTCTGCATTTGCAGTTTCCTCGTTTACAAAATTTTGGTGTCTGTGTTATTTCTTTTCCGCATTATATTTTGTTATATAATTGAAATATCACAGGTTGTGCGTTAAGATCAACCAATTAGAATATCCAACCTTTGGTTGTTGATTTACATTGACTGACACTTGGATATTGGTCTTTGGTACCATCCGAGTTATTTCTCTTGTATTCAATTAGACTCCGCAGATTTCTATTTGCTTGAGTAAGAATTGAATCGAGAAAGAGAGATATAACTCTTTGATATACTTTATTAAGATTGAGTCTAGTTGATTCTCTTGAAAGTATATTGGAGTTAGTCCATACAGATTGTTAATCGAAATATTGGGTGTGGTTGTTGTACCCCCGCTTTTTCAACAAGTAAGATTAGAATACGCAACTACAAAGAAAATAGTTGGATCTGGCTTAACGAATCCCAATGAAGTCTTCAAGTCGTTAACATATAGTGGTTTTAGGAAAAACCACAGGTTAAAGAAGAATCGACTCTAGTATGCAACTAGGAACACACGAATGTGGGGATTAGGTTTTCCAGTTGCTAGAGTTCTCCCATATATATTCTTTCAAGTTAGGGTTTGTTTACAATCAAATCTAAGGTAGCTTAGTAATAAAAAATTCAATATTCACTGTTAGATGAAAACCTAATTTAAGATTCAAGCTAAGTCTCAGCAGAAATAAAGCAATCAATCTCCCCTAGTTAGATGGTCTTAGCTTGTTACACACAAATGAAATATACTTTCATTTAGATATGGGTTACCGTACCTAAACGCAGTATATTGAATTGGCTCAATAATAGTTAAATCAAAGTTAGCCACGTGATCATTTTTAATTTAACCATATTCATCTAACACTTCTAGATCAAATATGATGATCAAATGAATCTAATTGTGTTTCAAATAGAGTTGTTAAATTGTTCACCATTTCATAGAAATATTTATGAACCAATTGAATCGAAATTGGTTTGATTCGTAATCGTACAAAGTACTTATACAAGAATCAATTCATGAACATTAAGCCACGGTTTGCAAACTTTGCATTCCTTGTATCATAAATGTTTTAGTTCATGAGTATGAGAATCATACAATTCCGGTTTTAGAACTTAACCACTGTGTTCGCAAACTGGGTATACGAACAACAGCTCCGGACCTTGGCCTTGACAAGCTGTTCGCAAACCCGGTTCGCGAACAACCGCTCCGGACCTTTCGGCCTAAACACGTTCACATACTAGGTACGCAAACAAGAGTTCCGAACTTGAATCATCACAATACAGTTCGCATACTAGGTATGCATACCGCTTGAATGCGCCACCGCATTTCTGGCCTATGCCATGTTGCCAATAATGCACAACTGTTGCGCATTATTACTAGGCGGCTTGACCACCTGGTCATAGACACTTGCATGTATTCCTATTTAGTCCATATGAACAACATGTTGCATATGCATCTGATATCTCTCCATAGTACGAGGTAGTGCACCAATAACCAATAGTAATAGTTCAATGATTATGAGCAACAGGAGAGCCAACATAAGTCATGACTAATGGCCTCCCTTAACGGATATGTTTACGGACAAGCATACTTTTCCTTACACCAAGCCTGATCCTAATCCACCGAGCATAACAACCACACAAAGTAACACGAGGGGCGGAAATATAATATACAGCAGATGGCCAGGTTGTAACAGGATTAACAGGTAGAGAAATTAAACAACTATCGGTTCTATGGTGTAGTGGTTAGCACTCAGGACTTTGAATCCTGCGACCTGGGTTCGACTCCCGGTGGGACCTTTTTTCCTATAAATTTTCTTTTTCCCATTTGCCCATTTTTCTACATTTAAAACAATCTCCCAGAAGTAAGAAGATTGTGTCACAACTCAACTCACAAACCTTTTCTTTTCTCACTGAACATTCAATAATACCATACGTGCACGCATTATTTATCCACTTCACTTTGTCAAAAATGTCAACTCTAGTTGTTAGTTTTTACTGATAATAGTCTTATCTTCTCATCTCATCTGATAAATATATCTCCCCAGTAGTCATCTATTTGTATATATACATTTTCTGCATGGGGGGCACCACCATTCAATATATAAACACCCTAACCCATTCTCAACTAGATAAACTTCTCCTGGTTTTTGGAGGTTGCCCATAAACTTGAGTTTATCATACCAATAAAAATCAAAAAATTTATAGATGACACATAATCAAAACCACCAAAACTTGGACCCTACAACTTGTTTTTATGATGATCGACCTCATCAAGAGAGTGGTTAGTACTACTCACTCCTTAGTTAGTACTAGCAGCAGTACATTCAGTGTAAAAAGATAAGAAAGATGATAAGATCATGACAGGATAAGCTTCAATGGTTTCTTTCCAAAAAAAAAAAAAGAAAAAAATCAGTCCTTTGTCAAGAAAAGAAGATTGAAAAATACATTGTAACTCATTCATTCAAGTTCTTCTATCACTATCTTGGCCAATGAATGATATACATTTGTTTTGTCTAACATTAACCTACAATTATTGGCCATTTTTGGTTACCTCTTCATCTAAAGAAATTAAGAAACTTATCTATGTAATTAGGTATTCCAATTTAGAGAGAAACCCATAAATTTGGTAATTGTCTAGTTTAAAGAATGACTAAGTTGAGTTTAAACGTGTCATCATTTGAAAGTTTTAGAGTAAGAAGCAATTGACCCTAGTGTAATCAAGGAAAAAAATTATAACAAGTGGGTGAACTATAGTGTTGTGGTTGCTCTTATCAATGTTGGTTCACTTTCATGTGTGATGGGGAGTTGTTGCTTATGTAAGCTCTTTTGATTCTTTACCTAGATTGGAGTATCTTGAATGATACTCGAAACAGTAATCAAGATGATTACGTTTTAATAGACACTTCCCATAATGAATGAGCGAGCCCATATATTTTAAACTCCCACTAGAAGAGTATTTACATAGTAATTACGTCTCGAAATTTATCAGCATCCTAATTTCCGTGTATACAGTCTGTTATTTAATACGGATGAAAACCAGATCTATATGCCTTGCAGTGTAACATTTTGTATTAAGAATTAGGGTGCATATATGTGTATGATTACTCTCTTTTAAAACTTTGGAATGGATAGATCATAGCATAATACTTTATATCTTATTTATTAGCAAAATCATTAAAATATAAACTACATTATTGAGGTTCATCATTAATATAATGGTGGTTTCGATTCTTAACAAGAGCAATAATCAATATTTATACAAAAATGAGCTGATCCAAATATGCTCAAATTGTGATAGATTATTACAAGATTTTATGTAATTTATGATAAGATAAAAGCCATCATTAAACTATATTATCCAACAAATAGCCCAATTACTTCGAATATAACGGTTGTAATTACAAATAAACTAGTAACAACAAAAGATTTCTCATAGAAACATTCACAAATGACCCAAAACTTGTGCAATGTGTAGTATAAAATTACAACATTTGCTTTTTATAGAATCTTATCTTACTTATCACCTTAACCTCCACTAATTAAACATGTTTAAACATTCTTTTGTGATTGATTTCCGCACTTACTTATGAAACCCACATGTGGCAGTGAATTACCTCACCACGAATTTAGTCTAGGTTTGTGTCCCCCTTCATTTTATTTAGGTGCTTCATTTTACCTAGTCCCATGAACAAGCATATTCGTTTCAAAATCCCGTGTGCCAGAGAAATATGATTGATGATTGTCATGCTTTTGATAGTTAAGTAAGCCTCCTAAGTCCTATCATTAGGACCGTTCGGGTAATAATTAATCTCATGCCAAACTGTTCTGAAATCACCGAGAATGCAATCTAGTGATGATGAGTTTTAAACTCAGATCATTGATAATATCATCCAGAACTTTTATATAAATAACTTTATTAATGTATTGTTTGGATTTGGAATCTCTCATCTCAGAAAAATGAATTCGGAAGTGTTCATCAACCCAGAAAAACATACAAAATAATTTTTGAAAATATAATTTAATCTAGTCCGTGAATATTATGGATGAAAATATACTCCAAGTCGCGTTACGAGGTAAAACTTAACAAAGTTTATTTTAGAGTAGGCATTAGCAAAATCCTTAATCATGAGTAATTAGGCTTCATAATCTCTTCCAGACTCGAAAGAAGGGTGTAAACATTTTGGTTGTCGCATCTGAAAGAAACAGAAGCAGGCTAATAATAATAACAGCTGTCCAAAGAGTTTTTTCTCACAGTTCACTAGATCCGAGCGAGGGCCCTACTTCACGTGCCGGTCATGCTCCCTACCGTATGCATCAAACACGTGTGAGATATTCATGAATGTATACAGATGGCATCATCTCGAACGCCTAAATAGGGACCACTGTTCACCACTCTGATTTCTAGAACCAGGTGAAATACATGTCACGACAAAGTGAAATCCAAAATGGAAAAAAGAGTTTGTTTTCTTGTGTTGTTTACCATTTTATCCTCGTTCAGTTCTCAACCAATCAGAGGCAAGCGTATTTAGGACTCTCTCATTTTTGTTGCTATGTACACCAATAATACTTCCATTTTGTATGCTTTGCTACACGTGGATTGCGTCTTCCATTTGGATTCGGGTTGAGCTTTGGACGGTTCAACCTTGGACTTTTAACTGGTCCAAATGAGTTACCAGCGTGGCACACTATTACTGTATCTAAAGGCTGTTTGCACATCAAAAGTAGCTTTACGACTTATACAAGTCGAAAAGTTAACTTTGTGTAAAGCAAAATAGTTTTGTTTCTGACTTCGACTTCTGAAAAAGCAGAAGTCAGAAATAGATTTGTATCCAAACGCGTAGTATAAGAGAATGTACGTCTGTAAAATGAAAATGAAAATCTAATTTACAAAGTATTTATGTGAAAATATGTATACCATTTGGAACTGGAGGTAATGTAGAATTTGTTGAGAGGAATACAACACAGAGGTTGTAGGGGATGCGAAGGAAGAATAGGATGCGAAACAGACGAGATATGTTGAGCAGGTTTGAGAGAAAGAACAAGGAAAAGATAGGTTCTCTATAAAAGAGTAGTTTCATAAACTTGATAATAATAATTGTGTGTCTAACAAACGAAAACAGGCCTGAATATATAGACACGAACAAGAGTTCTAAAGATAGTAAAAGTCTAAAAAAAGAAATAACAAAAGACTAAAACAGGAAGTACTTAACTTGATATACAAGTTAAGAAGGTTCTAGAAAGAACGTAGAGATGTTCTACATCAGTCCCTCCCTCTTGAAAGAACTCGTCCACGAGTGTTGCTTTAAACGTCTCCATGAAAGGTAAAAATCTCTTGAACATTGAAAATGTTAGAGATATTCCAGTTCGAAGGGAGATCAATAATGTATGCATTATCACTGATCTTCTTTAAAATCTTGAAAGGACCATATTTCTTCATCTTGGTTTTGTTGTAGGTACCAGTAGGAAAACGTTCTTTCCGTAGATGAATCATAACCAAATCTCCTTCTTTGAAAAGCTTAAGTCTCCTGTGTTGATCTGTTGTTTCTTTATATTTAGCATTAGAAACTTCAAGTCTAGTCTTCACTTCTTGATGAATTTGAGCAGCTTTTTCTATCAACTTATCAGCTTGAAGATGAGCTTTTGAAGTCTTTGGTAAAACTACTAAATCAAGTACATGATTTGGTACCTTAGAATAAACAATCTCAAATTGAGTTTTACTTGTGGACCTATTAACTGAAGTATTCAATGCAAATTCCATGTGAGGTAATAAAATATCCCATTGCTTTTATCTATTGTCACTATCTTAGCTCTTATTAGATTCCCAAGCGAACGATTAACAACCTCGGTTTGACCATCCGTTTGTGATGAGCGATTTGTTTATGTCTTGCAATTTAGTTCCAAGTCTCATCCAAAGAGATTTCCAGAAATAACTCAAAAACTTAGTGTCTCTGTCAGAAGTTATAGTCTTAGGTACACCATGTAGACGTACTACTTCTTTGAAGAATAAGTAAGCCATGTTAGAAGCATCTGTTATTTTTTTTACATGCAACAAAATGAGCCATTTTGGAATATCTATCTACGATAACCATAACAGAATCATGCCCCCTAGATGTACGAGGTAAACCCAATATGAAGTCCATACTAACATCAACCCAAGGAGCTTCAGGAATTAGTAAAGGAGTATATAAGTCGGTGTTCTGAATTGTACCTTTAGAACGCTGACAAACCATACACTTTTGAACAAATTTCTGCACATCTCGCTTTAAAGAAGGCCAAAAATACCTTTCCTCCACCAGAGCAATTGTCTTATCTTTGCCAAAATGTCCACCAAGACCACTGCCATGCAACTCTTGCATTAAATGAAGACGCAATGAACCTTGAGGAATACATAGTCGATTATCTTTAAAAAGAAAACCATCTTGTACCAAAAATCCAAATTTGTTACTCTGTTTGTGTTCCACAAGCTTTCCAAATATCTTTAAAGTCTTCATCATCTGGATAAACGTCTTTAATAAAATCAAAAGTTATACTTTCATTGTTAAGAGTAACAAGGAGATGGGTACGTCGACTTAGAGCATCATCTACTATATTTAATTTCCCACTTTTATGTCGAATAGAGAATGTGTACTGGTTGATGGTGGATAGCCATCTATCATGCATTCTATTCACTTTTGATGAAGTTTGAAGGTACTTGAGAGCTTGATGGTCTGTGTTGATGACAAATTCTTTATGAACAAGATAAGTATGCCATTGTTTCAAATCTTGAACTAATGCAATCAATTCAAGTTCATATGTAGACCACTTTTTTCTGGTATCAGAATTCTTCTCACAATGATATGCAATTGGATGTCCTTCTTGAGATAAAACGGCGCCAATGCCAATTATTGAAGCATCAAAATCAATTTCAAAAGTATTGTTGAAATCAGGCATAACAAGCACAGGTGTACTGCAAACTTTTCTTTAAGAGCATTGAAACTCTTGTCTGCTTCTTCAGTCCAGAAAAATTTCTCTCCTTTTAAGCATCTGTGAGACCAGCAGCAATTGAACTAAAGTTCTTCACAAAACTTCTATAAAACGATGCTAAACCATGAAAACTTCTAACATCCTTAATACACGTTGGTGTAGGCCATTCTCGAATTGCTTGTACCTTAGTTTCATCAACTGCAATACCGGCATCAGAAATAATATAACCCAGGAATGTGACCTTGCTCGAAAGAAATGTACACTTCTTTAAATTTGCATATAACATATTTTCAGCAAGTACTTTGAAAACCTTAGAGAGATGTATAAGGTGTCAATCTTCACTACGACTGTAGATTAAGATATCATCGAAGTAAAAAATAACAAAATATCCAAGTAAGGGTTGTAATACCTGGTTCATTAGACGCATGAAAGTACTAGGAGCATTTGATAAGCCTAAGGCATTACTAGCCATTCATACGGACCTTCTCGCGTCTTAAAAGCTGTTTTCCATTCGTCACCAATACGTATGCGAATCTGATGATATCCACTCCTTAAATCAAGTTTAGTGAAAATTTTCGCACCCACTAACATATCAATCATGTCATCAAGTCTAGGAATTGGAAATCGATATGGAATAGTAATTTTATTAATATAGCTCTGCAGTCGATGCACATTCTCCATCCACCATCTTTCTTGCTCACCAAAAAAAAAATGGACTTGAACAATGGCTCTTACTTAGTCTGATTATACCCTTTAGTAATAATTCATTCACTTGTCCTTGAAGAATTTCATGCTCAGTAGGACTTAATCGGTAATGAGCAACATTTGGTAAAGAAGATCCTGGGATGAAATCAATTTGATGTTGTAGATCCCTTAATGGAGGTAAGGAAGTTGGCAGTTCATCAGGAAATAAAACCTTGTACTGACGAAGTAATGGTTGCACTTTTTTTGGAATGTCCACTTTAGGCTTAAGGGCTTCATGAGAATTTAGTGTATGAGAATGTAGAGTCTTGACAATAGAAGCCACTAATGCACTAGTTTTCCCATCAATGTGTTCTTTGTAAATAGCTACAGATTTGGAAGGAACCAAAATCTTCTTTTTTCCATCTTTATAAAAGGTATAAGTGTTCTCAAAACAGTTATGAACTGCACGTATATCATACTGCCATGGTCTTCCAAGAATCAAATATGCTGCAGTCATATTGATCACTTCGCATAAGACTTCATCTTCATACCCAATGAATGAAAACTTAACAAGACACTGATGTGTAATGTCTTGAGATGAAGAACTATTCACCCATCCAACAAAATAGGGATGAGGATGAGGACTAACAGGTAAGCCCAAATCCTTAACTACATTAGCTGCAATGTAGTTATCCATACTTCCACTATCGATGATCAAATCAATTACCTTTCCACCAAGTGAACATTTAGTTCTAAAAATATTGTTACGATGTGAGTAAGATGGTTGAGATAGAAGCAGTGGTCGAATCATTCCCACGTAATGATCTCCAAACACTTCACCAATTTCATGTTCTTCTATATTCTCATCATCTTCAAAATATTCTAGGTCACGTTTACCCTCATCAACTAAACCATGATATTTGTGCAACTCCTCTTGAGTGTCTTGCACTAATCCATGAAATTTTCTACACTCAGCAGATGTATGTCCAGGTAGCTGGCATTTGTTACACTTCTCTCCCCTAAACTTAGCATAAGGGTTTTGTGGTTTAGTTAAAGGTGGAAAAGATGTTTGATCCTTATTGGGAAGTCAAGTGTTTTGAGTATAGCTTGGACGAGAAGTAATGGGTGTTTGATGTACAGATTGAATTTCAGTAGGATTCGGAAGGATGGGGTACCCATTCTTAGGCAAAGGATGCTGAGAATTAGTAAAATTTGGAGAACTATATGGCTTCCTAGAAGAATATTGTGTACTATCCTCCTTAGTGTATGAATTTTCATGAAAACCATTAACCGAAGAATAGGGTTTGGAATTACCTTGGAAACGACTATACTGTTTAGTTGAAGTCTTTTGAGAACGAAAAAAATGACGCTCTACCTTGATGGATTGTTGTATAACTTCTTCCATAGTATAAACAGATTGGGTCATTCCTTCTTGAATCACCCGGTTTAAACCTTCTACGAATCTAGCTATAAGTTTTTCTTCTATTTCATTGAGTTCATTACGAGCAATTAAATTGTAGAACTCGGTTACATATTCTTCAACCAATCTTGCACCTTGTTGGCAATTCTGCAGTTTAATAAATAATTGTTGCCTGAAATCTCTAGGCAGAAACTTAGTTCTTAAAAGATCACTCATCCTTTTCCAGGTCCGTATTGGTGGTTTTTCATGGTTCCTACGGTCTTCACAAAGTTTTGTCCACCAAGCAGCTGCACCTCCTTTAAGCTTATAGGCTACAAGCTTTACTTTAGAATGTTCGGCACTTCCATGAAGTCAAAAAAAATTTCAACCTCAAAAAACCAATATAATAATTCTTCTATCTTGAATCTTCTATTGAAAGTTGGAATGTCTTCCTTAAGCTTGTACTCAGGTAAAGTTCCATAAGAATGTTGACCTGATTGCAAGCGCTTTTCTTCTGTCCAATTCTTATCTAAAATATCTTCAACTTCATCTTCTTCGCTACTGTTTCCACGAGGATTTGCAAACGTCTTGTAAGGGTGACATACATACCCTTCATATTGACTAATCTTGTTAAGTTTGTCTTGAACACCTTTTGGAGTACTAGTGTCCTGAATAAAATTATGTTTCTTCCTATTCTTTGAAGAAAATCTGGATCTAGAATGTTTTCATTCTCCTTGAGATTTTTTTTCATCATCAGATTTTTCTTCACTTTCTGATTTTTCTGTATCTTCAGGTCTTCCATCAACAAGATAATCGATCTTAATATTCATCTTCTTAATCTCTTTTTATAACTCTTGTAGAACACTGTTTATATTTGCAGAAGTTGTATCTTGTCGATTCAACCTTTCTGTAATCTTGACAAGTTCAGTTCTAATAACTTGGTCTCCCATTGAAACTAAACCTAATAATAATATATTATTATTATTATTTTATTTTATTTTTGATTGGGTTGCGGAAGCGAATTGAGGATCTGTTTTGAGATAAGAATCTCAAAACGTTGGCTCGATGCCACTTAATGTAGAATTTGTTGAGAGGAATACAACACGGAGGTTGTAGGGGATGCGAAGGAAGAATATGATGCGAAACAGACGAGATATCTTGAGCAGGTTTGAGAGAAAGAACAAGGAAAAGATAGGTTCTCTATAAAAGAGTAGTTTCATAAACTTGATAATAATAATTGTGTGTCTAACAAACGAAAACATGTCTGAATATATAGACACGAACAAGAGTTCTAAAGATAGTAAAAGTCTAAAAAAAGAAATAACAAAAGACTAAAACAGGAAGTGCTTAACTTGATATACAAGTTAAGAAGTGTCTAGAAAGAACGTAGAGATGTTCTACATCAAGAGGTTACACAAAATGACTTTGTGGGTACCGGATACCCACGTGTAATAGCTTCCTAGCTCTGTCTTTCTTTTTTCCATGATTAAAAAAAATAAAAAAATAGTTATATCTTTTTATCTTAATATTTTTGGTTTTTGGATGTTACATAGACTTTTCTTTTTATGCATGGCATAGAGATTTCATTGGTTGGAAAGACAGGGTGTAAGAGATTGAACCACAAATAAATGGAATGTATAAAAACTGGTCAATACTCCAGTTACCACTGAAAACTAGATATTTCCGAAGTTTCGATGATAAGAGATATCTTCAAAATTTTAGTCAGTAGCACCAGAATAAATATGATACTTGATCACCTTTTGGTTTGTGCAGTTTATCCTCATTTTTGTTCGTCAAATTTTTTTAACCTAAATAATTCAGAAAATAATAGCAGAAACTATATTTCTAATATAAACCGAAGAAATACTATTCATAGAGTTCCAACACAACAATATACATCAGGTGTACTTGTAGTATCCAAAAGAAACACAAAATGACAATTTAAAGTCTTCAAGAAGTGAATACCGTGAAAGTTATAGAGCGATAAAAACATGCCGGTCAACCAGGGGCGGAGCTACATGCAAGCTTCTCCTTGCTGAAACCACCCCCAAAACCCACAAGATACATTTTTTCTGGCTACCTGATTTTGTTGGGCCAAAATTTAATGTACTATTTTTAGACTTAAGTCCGGAATAAAAAGATGGTCAAGTCTGGGATGGCTAACATTTCCAGTTCCACCACTGCGGTCAACTCATCGACAAAACATGGAAATGCATCTCGGAGAACTTATAATTCAATGCTGATTCGCAGAAGGCTTTCTCTAGTCAAAATTTTATTTTGACCGAACCCCCGTTAGATGAAACCAATCATAAAAGGAAATTTGACCCAACTAAATCTATAAATATCATGACTGCACCATCATTAGCCTAAAATGGAAGCGCTATATAAACCTTTTTTTTTTTTTTTTTTCCGCTTTATAAACTTGATACCTATTTTTGTTGCAATAGCAATGCTAGGTCCAAGCAATGGTAATGGTATATTTGAAGTTAGAACTGATATCTACTTTTAAATTCTTGATGAATTTGAACTTTATAAACTTGTATTTAGGCCAAGTTTTTTGGGTTAGATATCTAAATTCTTGCTAGATTGGCCATCCACGTCACGCCTGCAACCTCCTAAGTTTTATGGGCTAGATTGGCCATCCACGTCATCCAGGAGCGCCAACCATTCGGCGTTTTTTAGCGCCAACCATTCGGCGTTTTAGTTACTTTTGAGCGCCGAACCATTCAGTAACTTGAATCTCAATTAGATTAGATTTTTGTGAGCGCCGAACCATTCAACGTTTTGAGCTTTTTGCCGCACTATTCAAATAAGCCAATCTCGCCGATAGTTGGATCAAGCAAATCTCTAGGAGAAAGAAGTAGCCAAATTAAGTGTTAACTTTTTTCTCATACTTTTTTCATGATTTGCAACACTTTTTGGCCAATCTAGCAGTCCAATCTAGGCCATAGGGGTTAGCCTTACACTTACATGTCAAGCAAGATGACCTTTCAAAACCATGATATTAAAACTAAGGTGATCTTACCAGCTAACTGCATTGTTGGCTTGAAGCTACGAAAAAACGAAACCGATTAGACATTTGGGCAGCAGACCGACCTCAAACACTGTGTGGTCCGTTTTTGCTTGGGTCTGTTTGGTGTAGGATTATCCGCCAACTATCCGGTACTGATTGGTAGGGTTTTAGTGTTTTATGGTACGTGTAAGGTTATAGGACTCTCACATATCCACCCGACCTCCTACCCTAAAGATTTAAGGTGTATAATCAAAGAAGCTACGTCGAAATGTAGTCAAAATTCCCCGAAATATAAGAGGACAAAAAAAGTAATAATGTCGTAACTTGAAAAGGAATATAAAATAAATATCTACGCAGAAATCATTTAATAATACAAGGGTAAAAATGTAATAGTCCAAAGAAATGGTGAAACCTTATCCATTTCCGTCTTTATAAAAGCAGAACAAGAACGGGGCAAAAATGAAGCACCACAGCAGAAACAAAACCAGTTAAAAAAAAGAGTTTCATTCAATTTCTAAAACTGTTTGATTCGATCAAAAGGATTCAAATCTGTAACAATGGCGACCATGTTTGAATTCGATGAATCGGATATCTGGAGTTCATCAAACCATCATCATCAGCACCATACTTCATCTGATCATCATCAGAATCAATTCAAGAAACCGATTCGCAGTCAAAAATCATTGAAAACTACGGATCATCATCGTTTGAGTACGACTCCAAAAACTGGATCGTTGCCAGTGAATGTACCAGATTGGGCGAAGATATTACGACAAGAACAGAGGAGAGAACAAGTATATGATGATGATGAATCTGATGATGAGGATGAAGATTGTGTTGGTAATAAGAGAATACCTCCTCATGAGTTTTTAGCGAAACAGTTTGCGAGAACTAGAGTTTGTGCTGCTTCATTTTCTGTTCATGAGGGGATTGGAAGAACTCTTAAAGGTAGAGATTTGAGTCGAGTTAGAAATGCTATCTGGGAGAAGACTGGTTTTGAAGATTAAATCTATATCTAAACGTCTCATATCTGATCAAGCTGATCGTATTATGGATCTAAAACCTAACTTATTATTATTATTAACTTAAGATTATCATGATGATTATCACAGAAAAAATTGGAATTTTTGAAGTAATTATATTATCATTATTAGTTTAGTTTAAATTTTAATTATGCGCTGGTTTTTATTTTTATTTTGGGGTTTAATGTAATTTTCGGGGAGATATAGTAATTTTTAATGAAGAAATTTGGAATTATTGAAAATTTTACTCCGTACTGGCGAACTTCTCTTTCTATCAATTCTGGGAAATGTGGGGTTTGAAATGAAATTTTTTGGTAGTAGAATAAAGTTGAAAGTTTGATAATTAAGTTCTTTTTTGACTTTGGAGTTTTGAAAATGACCATTCAAAATCAACAATACTTCGCCGGAATTTTAATCGCCGCCGGATTAGACCATTGTTTCAGAGTATATCGCCGGTGAATATTCTGATTAGTTCAACATTTACTGAACTTGTTTTGGTGAAGTATTATTCAAATGATTCTAAGCGGTTTATTTTAAAAAAAAATTACCATCATGAGTTAAATTTGTACTGTCAATCACAGCAGACTGAAATACGGCTCAAGAAGCCATCCATCCCATCTGTTATCTGTCATCTAAAAAGTTAAGATATGACAGTCAACAGAGTATTTTGGATTGCCCAATTTAGGGCCTAATACACAACTTGTATGAGTAGATGTAGACTGTAGTTGCATCATTTACATGACCTTGATACAGGATTGAATTGATTGGTACTACGCAACATAATGAAAAGTTGATGACTCTAGAGTTCAGCTCCCGCAACATTAAGTTACGCGTAAACTCTTCTTTATTACTTTCTTTTTTCGGTGCTGATTTCAGTTTATTTATGATTTGTTTAGATGTACAAAATTAAAATCTCAGTGTTGGGATGCTGTTGCCATGGCATAAGTTACCTGGAGATCCCATTCATTATACAGGGAAACAAAAACGCGGTATTCTGCAAAAGTCACCGGCCACATTATTGGAGCATCGCATTGACAAAATAATAAAGCATTTGAGCCAATGAAAGCTCATGACTTTGGAAGTCTGGATTTCAATTGACGCAACAAAATTTCAAAACGCGTAATCTCTTCTTTATTTCTTATCGGCATGATTTTTACTCGTATTTTTTTTAACTTTATTCATTGAACAATTATGAACCTTTCCAACTCATTGATTAAGTATCCAAAGGGTTGAGTGTCCCAATTATGAAGCCGTTTGAGTGAAGTAGTGTGGAAATTCCCAAATTTTTGCTTACCGGCCAGGTTGACATTACAATCACAAATTGCCAACTTGTAGTTTGGTCACATTTTGCGTTTCTACGTATCAACAGCAACGTAAGTTACAAATCACCATTGACCTAAATTCTGCAACATTGTTTATACATTGACGGAATCAAATAATCGAATTAACGCCAATAGTAGAAGTGCACGAGCTCGTTTTTTGGCACACGCAATAGAATCATAACAATTTCCATATTCGTCATTCAAATAAATCTATATCTATTTTTTTTTCTTTTTTTTTTTCATCTGACAGTCGCGTTCTCATCGATCAAGAGATTAGGATTGGTTCAAGAATATGTTCCATCTTCCGCGAAACGGTCATGCCAGAACTTCAGTCAAATATTCCGAGCTGCCAAACTTTACTCGCGGCGCGGTATATATTTTACATAAAAAATGGCTTTCCAGTGATTTTTCTGGTGGTCCAATTCTCTTGTACCCGAAATAAATAAATGCTAAATAGTAGAGTACGGGTAACTCAAATACACTGCATTGTGCTGTTAATTCAATGTTAATCCTTATACTTAACATATTAAGTAATCTTTAATTATTCGCCGTCGTCGCGTGTTTAATTAACCAACCAAATAAGCTGTTGTTCCCCTGCTTGTAAACAACTTATAAAGAACAATATGGGGGTCATGACAGTTTAGCTTACAACATTATAATCTAAATGCATTATGCTTTGTAATCTGAAATTAGGGATCTTAAGATTTAGATTTCTCACAAAAAGTGAGATTAGCACATGTGATGCATGTGGTTCAACACAAACTTGATTAGATTAGCTAGGAAAATGACTTGTCCATTAAAAAGAAAGTAGGCTTTGTTTTGGAATCATTTCTTATAAATATAGGGAAATTTTTAACTTTTAGAGGTGAAATTGTTATGGTTTATTCGGACATTCCAGGTATAAGGTCAACATTCCTCATGCATTGGTTACTTTCTTTTCCCATATAATGAAATGGATAACAAATCTAAATCATGTTTAGTTCATTATGATGATATACCTGTAGCCTGTAGGATATCTACTACTAATTTATTCCAAAAACAAATCTCAAACAGGTTTATAAGCGGGTACAATGCTCACGCAATCTCCGGTGTAAACGCTCTTACGTAAATACTCTAATCAATCTTTGAATCGGTAAATTTGCTGAACGAAGTATGAATGTGGAAACACATAAGACCGTTAAAGACACCCAAAAATCGAAGATCATTATACTACCAGTATAAACAAGTACAAGTGACGATTTTTCTATCAATCCTGCGTTATACGGACCGTAAAAACTTTCGATTAGTTTGGTGAAAATTTGTGTTGAAATAGGGTGGTGTGGGATAACTATTAAGTGGTGAGTCACTAGATATACGTTGCAGTGAATTGGATATAATAGTGACAGGTTTAAAAAAGAAAAAAAAGTCATTAGCAATTATGGGCATATATTGTGACTTTCTACTACTTTATAACGATATCAAAAAAAAAGTCCCCCGGTCCGTCAGAGTGCAAAATGTCGACATCTTTATCTTTTCTTGAGATGTGAAAAAAAAAAATGAAACAGACAGACACAGAATAATATCACACCCAACAAAACTAACACTTCATTGGTTGATATAGATTTGTTGTTACTGATAATGCCTTGGATGCCCTCTCTCGCGTCAATATATCTAGTTATCTGCACAATGGGATCTTATTTAAACACAGTCGGATATCCACTGGGTATTCATCCTACTGTGCAGGGATCAGACAAGGCCTCCCCTCCCCCAAAATGCATCCTAGGTACATACGAGGCTGGACTCATGGCGGTTCCCAAAGCGGTTCTGCGAATATTCTTTCATTTTTTTTTTTCCGATGGATGTAGCGTGAATTTTTTCTTCCAGAGAAGAGAGTAGTTTAGTTGCCTTCATGCCTTGTTGAAATGAAGAAAATATGAGCCCAAGGCTTAGATATCCAAGAATGTTAACATTTGACATAGTTTAAGCCCATCAAGCTATCTTGCTTCTTAATACTCCCTCCGTCCCTAATTAGATGAGCTACTTGTAGTTTGCACAAATTTTAAGGCAAGGAGGAAAGTGGAGTATATTTAAATATTTTTTACAATTATACCCTTATGGGCAATAATTAGTAAAATTTAAAAACGATTTATCTCTTAAACTATACCACGGTTTTTTATAAACTTTATACCGTTGAAAAACATTTTAAAACACCTACGCAACGAATATAAACATGACTATCAAATTATACATATTTCTTATAGAAAAAATAATCAATTAAAAGGGTAGTTTTAGAAATATCCCCTTGGTTAGTGAAATAGCTCATCTATTTGTGGACAAAACTAAAAACCAAGTAGCTCATCTAATTAGGGACGGAGGGAGTAGTTGTCAATGGTCATAGGTGTTTGGTTGGAGAGTAGTTTCACCTCAATAACGTCTGCACAGGGTTCACCTCAATAACATCTGCACAGAGGTGTCATGCAGGATTCAACCGAAAATACCATGTCGTTTAATGTTTTAATCTGCTTTAAACAAGAAACCTATTATAGGGGCTCCAAACATTGGGTTTTGAGGGCTCACAAGATGACAAAATTGGGTTATGAAATAGTAATCAACAAAACCCCATATCCAATTATTTTTTGTAATGGCTAAAATATCCTCCATAAATTATAAAATTAAATTTATTATCTTCTCATTATCTTTTCATTCATAAATCATGATGAAGATGATGAAAACTAAATCTATTATCTTCTCCTTCTATTTTTATTCATAAATCATGATGAAGATGATGATCATAAAAAAAAACTTATTATTTTTCTTTCTCTCTTCTTTTCTCCGTCGTGGTAAAGATGACGATCATAAAAATAAAAAACTAAGAAAACCCATTACTTATTTTTTCAGTACTGTCTACGGTTGGGAAAATTCATATTTCCCAATCAGACAGGCTTTACTCTGACTGGGAAAATTCATACTTCCCAACCGTATGCAGAAATGTCTACGGTTAGGAAAATTCATATTTCCCAACCGTAGACAGCCTACGGTTGGGAAAATTCATACTTCCCAACCGTAGGCGAAAAATGTCAACGGTTGGGAAAATTCATACTTCCAAATCAGAAAGCGTTTTTGGGAAATATGAATTTTCCCAACCATAGACATTTCGAAACGAAAAACCTAATTCGATCGATTCCGCTTATCCATGCATTAAAACCAATAAAATAAGATGGGTTTTTTATTTTTACCTTATTGAAGTCATTGCGGGTGGATTAAGTGGTGTTAATCGATAATGAATTATTTTGGGAATTGACGATTAATCGAAGAAATAGGCGATGGAGGTGATGGGGAAGAAGAAAATGGAAGAATTAAAGGAGAGGAATGAAAACAAATTAGTTCTAGGTTTTTATATTTAATCGGTTAAGGGTATTTTAGTATTTTTTTTATGAATTAGGTCCCCTTATCTTCATTGTAGGATATTTGAATCCTTAGGAGCCCTCAAAACACTTTTCTTAGAGCCCTATAATAGGTTTCTTAAACAAAAATAGTAGGAGGATTGTCATCTAAAACAACTAGACTAAACTTCATAAGTTTCGGCCTCTTTTAAGTTTTGAAATTTCATGATCATATATTGTTCCAAATTGTCACATTTTAAACATCTTGATGTCTGCCCAACATGAATATATATATATGGTTTTACCTAGAAAGCAACTAGAAATGCTATACCTACTATGACTGTTTTAAATATTAGAATGTCTATGCATGTTGTTGATTGCTCTAGATATAATGATCCTCATGAGTCTATTATGCATGCTCAAGGATGATTGACTTTACTACCACATCCAAACACAAATCGGTTGAACTCATAAATTCATAATACCTTTTCAACAACATATAAGTCAACGTTCAAAGGCCGGTTTTCCTAAATGGCAAATTCATATGGCAAAGTGACAAATTTACTAGTTTGCCATGCGAGATAGAGTCTCTATCGAGCGGTAGAGTCTTGACCGCTCGGTAAAGACTCAAACCGTGATATGTCGCTCAGTGTTTGTCACCCAATAGTTGTAAATTAATTATTTATAAATATTTATATCTCGTACAATTCAACTCACATCTTCTCTATACTTTTCATAAAATCATTTCGAATTATTGTTTTGTATTTCATAATATGGATTCTGGTTTTAACATGGTTGAGTTCACAGAGAAGCAACGTGTAGCCGAAAAATAAAGATCAGTAGAGATCGTGCATAAGGAGCTTCAAAAATGTCATGTTTTACCAATAAATTTTTCCACAATCGGGACAAGTATAAGATTTTATAGTGAACACTGAAACACTGAATGCACAACAAGTTAAATTAAAACGATGAAAGATGTGATAGTTATGAAAGAGGGAGGATCCATGGACATTCTTAGATGGACAAGGTCGGACAAGATTTGCGCCATTTTCTCCGGCAAACTCAAACGACAATGAATTTAGGCCTAATATTTTAATGATGTGTTCCTATTATAAGACTTTATATTCCTACCAAAAATGAAATTCGAGATAGCAAACCTGACCATCTGCCGATCTTAATTTCAACCGTTAATTTTGAACGGCTGATATTCAAAGGGGTATATGGTGGTTTTATATATCTCGAATTGTGCTCATTTTTTGTAGGAATGTAGAGTCTTGTAAGAAGAATATACCATCAAAATATTAGACTTAAACTCATTATCGTTTGGGCTTTTATGGAGAAAATGGTGCAAATCTTGTCCGACCTAGTCCATCTAAGAGTGTCCATGGATCCTCCCTCTCGAAAGATTTGACTAAAAATGTAATTGTCCGTTTCAAATGAAATGTCTTTACGCTAGTGCTTAGACTATGTCGCCTCAATGTAATTTCTAATTAAAATTTAATAAAATAAAAAACCGATTTGGATCTGAACATTAATTCTAAAATAATTTTCATTTATAAAAAGAGAATATTTACATCAAAAGCTTGAAATAAATTATACCGAAAGCTACTAATTTCTCTAACCATTAAAGTTGCATCTTTCTAGGTTTTTGGGATCAATTGTGGTGTTCAAAAACCAGAGAACTCGCTAGGTTTGAGTCTCGGTTGGCGTTGAGTATAATCAAGAGAACCATCTCCATAACCTTAAAAAATAATCGAGGGGAATCATTTGTGCGTCGGAGTACACAATAGCAATTATTATTATTTTTTTTTGATTCAATCAGCTGGGGTAAAGCCCAAAACCAAATTAAAAAACTTAAACAAGAAAAAAAACAAAACAAAAAACAAAACAAAACAAAACAAAAGCCAAACAATCATCATGTACCTCATATGCGAGAGGAGTGCCCTTATCAATTATTGGTCTGCGTGTAATAAAGTTTATAGTGGTTGTGTTTAGTTCATTAGTGGGTGCTATTATCACCTGTAAGGAGGGCCTAGATGGAACCACCTGGAGTTGTAGTAGGCGTTAGATGTTAGGGTTGAAAGTCTATCTTTATAAGCCGTGTCTGTAATGAAGAATACTATCAATGAATTAAGAAAAGAAGAAAGACTGCGGGCTCTGCGGAGTAGCGGTGTAATCTAAGTGATCTATCAATCGTCTTTATCATTAGTGTTAGATGTACTCGAAATCATAACAATTGGTATCAGAGCTGAGTATCCCTTCTTATTTGACAAAGCTGAAATTGTTGAGGAGATTGTCAACCAAGAAGATGATTGTGCGTTGATTCCTTCTTATTCCATTGAAGCAGAACAGGAAGAAGAAGATGAATTCGAGCCGATTATCCCTTCTTATTTATTTGAAGAACAAGATGATTCTCTAGATCTAGAGTCGATTCCTCTTACTTCTTTGACGAAGAAAATGATGAAGATATCACACGATTCCCGAATCGCTCATTCCCTTGTTTTTCTTCCACGAAAAGAATTGTCCGATGGGATGAACGTTCGCCCTCGGGAAGTTTTTAGTGATGAGGTTACCGGGGATAAACAACTGAGTTTACAGTAATATTACCCACTACCCACACAATATTGATTTCGATTGTTTCATCATTAATATTAATTCTTCTCGTGAGTTATTTGATCGTGGCATAGAATTTGAAATTCGGAAAGGTTTTTGTGATATTGTTAGGGATTGTGCATTCTTTTCTGGTACAAATAATTATGGTTTCTTAGTACAAATGAATTATCACTATGGGAAATCTGTTCGTAAGCTTCATTTACATCATGGGTATGCCTCAGATTCAATATTCCCTAATTCAGCTGTATTGGAATATGTTATAACTAGTGATAAGGGTGATACTAGTGAGATGTTTGTGAAAATGTTTCAAACAGATACCGTGTATTTCGAGAGCACAAATTTTGTCACCCATAAATTATCTACTGAGCATTCTTCTCACCCTTGTTTCCCCTTTACCGCTAAAGTAATTGATCGAGGCAAGGGGTTTGACTTTTTGGGGAGGTATTCTTATTTTGATGGTAATTATGAACTCGTGTTTGGATCCTTCTCATGTGATTGCTCTTCATGGGTTGATTTTACTTGATCTGCTCGATGGGAATTGTGTTTGTGAGTTGATTCCAATGCTTGGGTATCATCCTGATTTTAAATTTATGGATTCAATTGGTCTGGTGTTTGTGAAAACTGATAATAATGATGATTGTAGTAAGCGGCTTGTTCAAATAATTGAGAGAAATAAAATTTTTTTCCCCTTATTAGCTAGAACAGTTGGTATTATGAAGACTTATGAGTTGTTTGATCAAATGTTGGATATGTGTTTGCCTGATGACATTTTAGTTCTTCATTTTGGATCAAGGGGTGTTAATTTTGATCTACTTCTTACATCTTATATAACAGCGAAGGGATGGTATCTTAAACCGATTAGCGCCTTGAATTCAAATGATGATTTTGTTAGCCTCCTTCACTATGAAATAAGGTTGCTTCTCTCACTTATTAGAAGTTCTTTTTTGCTTATGAAGTTGGGGTTCTCTTTGCATAGTTCAATACCTATATTTGCACTATATGGTGGAGTTAGGATTCAAGTGAGAGTTATAGGGGTATTTCGGAATTTTAGTTCGAATTGTGGTAATTTCCTTGTGAAAATGTCATATAGAAGTATACCCAAAGCAGAGTGTTGATGCCTCCGTGGTCTGCGATCGCTAGATATTCAGCAGAAGTATCAACTGCTGGATATGTGGAGAGAAGCATTTGTTCTTCTGCAACTGAAGTGTAGTTTCCTTGATAAGATGGCAGTTTCTTCTCTTGGATCTTTCATCCCTCCACTCGATACTTCAATGCTCTTTTACCTTATGTTGTTGTTATACAGGGTTCATGGTAAATGGTTTGATCGAACTGTTAGAGCCTGTTTTTATTTTCTACGAAAGGCATCTTCACTAGTAATTAAGGTTTTAACTTCAGAAGTTGATTTTGTGGAGTTTTATGATGATCCTCTTAAGCTGATTCTCACATTTGTTAGCCGTGGTGCTGAACAGTTGAGAATATGTTGCTTTTTACAAGAACTATTGTATAAAGTTCATATAAGTGCGGTGTGGTATTTGGATAATAGTGATGTTTATTATACACCGCCTACTTGTGTGTTTTGTGGCATTTCTATTCTTCCAGAAAACATTGTGCAAGTATTTCCGAGTTCTGTTATGAGTGGCTTTTGGTCCTTGCATAATGTTCATCATCAATCCTATGGATGTATTCGATGGTGGCAATTGAATGGGGCCGAAGAGGTTCTCCTAGTGTCTCGCGATACAACAGCTTTTAGGTGAATCATTAATGGTTAGTAAGACGAAAGAAGATGCTATACAACATATCCTTTGGAAGGCGTTTCAGTATCTTTTAATGCTCCTCTTCTCAGCAGTCTTGGGTGGGTTGATTAATAAAGACAGAGAGTTTTTCACTGAGATACATTTGGGATTTGGTGGTGGTGCTGAATGCTGGAATTCTTTTGCTGGGTATCTTATTGGTAGCATTCACCAACACTTGGAGAAACTGCATATCTCCGCAACAAACGACACCACAGTACAAGAAATCCTTGGTAAGAAGAATTTGTTATTACAACACTTCTTTTTTGGTGGAGAACCTCCACAAGATACAAGGCATTATGTGGCTGGTATATTACAAGACCTTATTGCAATTGAAATATATTATTCTTCATTTGGTTACCACACTAAAACTGTTATGCACAAGTTTGAGGATACAATGCAGGGTCTACGGGCAACTACACATTTAGGGAGTTCCAAAGGTTCTCTCATCTCGCAGCTACAAATTCATACACTTAACACCTTGGTGACTCTACATGGAAAATCCTTTCATATCTGCATGCAAGATTACGATGAGGATTGGTCACAGATTCTTTTGCAGCGACTTTTACTTTTGTTTTCTTCACTCATTATTCGCGCTAAAATCATTGGTGTTAGAGACAAGATGGTGCAGTTACTTCTGGATTCTGGTTTCAGTGAGTTTCACACTCTCGATACCTATCAATATTTTCTTTTTTCTTGTTGTCAGTTGGTGGAAACTCAGTCCATGATCATGGGGCTTCATATTCAACAAGTATTGGTGTTGGTGATTTATGTGAGCAGGGACTTCATATTGTTTCTTATAGTCTTATGGAGTGTGGTTAGTGTCAACTGGATCCATCAGGTTTTTACTGCAATCAGGTGTTTGTACACACAGTGGTGTCATGTGACCACTCAGCCTCTCGACAGGGAAGCTCCTCACCACATTGTAAGAGTTCATATAAGAAGACACAGTTGGTACTTGGGTAGCACAGTTGACGTTCTTACAGGCCTTAAAGGGGACTTCTTTGACCTTGCGACTAAAGGGGAATACAGTTTGTTTCATACGAGCTTATGGAGTGTAGGAAGTTTGGAGGCCTACGTGAATTTCTTTGTGCAACGGCTGGCGACTCATGGTACAACAAAGGCAGTGATAATAATGTGTCATCCTGTACCTCATATGAGCGAGGAATGCCCCATGTCTTACATGACACAAATTCAGTGGCAATCTTCTCCATGTCAACTTACCAAGCAAAATTTCTTAACCCTCATCCTTGAGGACAAGGATGTTCTGAAGGGGATGGTATTGTTATGTACCTCATATGCGAGAGGAGTGCCCTTATCAATTATTGGTCTCGTGTAATAAAGTTTATAGTGGTTGTGTTTAGTTCATTAGTGGGTGCTATTATCACCTGTAAGGAGGGCCTAGATGGAACCACCTGGAGTTGTAGTAGGCGTTAGATGTTAGGGTTGAAAGTCTATCTTTATAAGCCGTGTCTGTAATGAAGAATACTATCAATGAATTAAGAAAAGAAGAAAGGCTGCGGGCTCTGCGGAGTAGCGGTGTAATCTAAGTGATCTATCAATCGTCTCTATCATTAGTGTTAGATGTACTGAAATCATAACACAACTCAACACAACTAAGCTAAACTATCTCCAATACACCTTCCCATTTTTGTCCTCCGTAAGAATGACTTGAAGCTCTTAACCCAATTGCTCGAGATTCAGCCTAACAAATTTATCCCTTGGATAAAAGCTGGCCAGAAGATCAACTCGCTCTATTAGTCTCCCTGAAACAATGACTAATCTCAACAGTCTCAAATAGCCTCAACATGGCAGTTACTCTTCTCCAAATGTGGTACATATTCCATGGAGGTTTGGGATCAATCTTCTTCAACAAGAGAAAAACAACCATAAAATCAATAATTAGAGCTTTAAGCTGAATAGCTAACTGTAAACCCGACTCAACTCCTTAGAGTTCATGAGAAACAACTGATATAGGGAAGCTACCACCAAAAGCGCTATCCCGAACTTCACCATGTTTAGTTCTAAGAATAGCACCAAAACCAGCAGAAGTTTCTTTCAAAGAGCCATCAGAGTTTATCATGAGGACATTCTCTTTGGGGCCAATTCATCTACATTCTTTTCAAACTTTTTGAATAAAGATACACTATACATTCCAATTCATTAGGAATCTTCTGTTCTCAGGAGTATCAAAAATGAACCTAGGATGAGCACTTAATTTAAGTTGAATATCATGGATAATAAGTAAATGATACGCAGAGCTTATCTTTTCTCAAATATTTTATTATTCCTCTCCCTCCAAATCTGTAGATAAATCCAAAGAAAACCAAACTTTCTTAATATAGCTAATAAGATCATTTCCAGAGAAGTAGGCAATGCACCATTGAATTTCAACTTTCCAAGATATATCAGCCCCTCTATTATACCCCGTATTTAAAAAAATACCTTCCCAGATGAGACTAGAGAATGAGCAGTCATGAAATAAATGAGCTACAGATTCAAAACCATTATCACAGAGAACACATTTATCATTATCACCGACACCCCATTTGAGTAATTTATCTATGGTTTTGAGTCGTCCATGCAAAGCAATCCAAGAGATGAAGGAGTGTCTAGGAATGTGTAATTTAAACCAAATCAAAGAATGCCAGGTCACATTTTCTTTGTGAATAAAAATAAATTTATAAGTATCCTTCAAAGAGAACCGACCTTTACAACTAGGCTTCCAAATCATTGATGTCCTCCTCATTAACATTAAAATCTGCAGCACTAATATGAGAAAACTTTCAGCTTCAAGCTCAGAGTTTGGAGCAGGTGAACTCCAATTGCCATTAGATAGAAACTCATCCACTTTAATCTCAGGATTAGGAAAGTGAGCAGCAAGAGTATCTGGCTCTACCCAATCAACAAGTTTTCCTCTAGGATGCCAATTATCAGTCAAAAACTTTGTCTTAGCTTTATCACCACGAATAAAACTAATTTGAGATTGAGCTAAATCTCTATGTTCAAGAATTCTTCTCCAATACCAAGAAGAATCTTGAGCAACGTTCAAGACTCAAAAATCTTTATTCTTGATAAGATTTATTTGCACACAGTGAGTCCAAATGATGTGCTTCCCGGAGATGATATTCCATATATGTCTAAGGTTAGAAGCAACATTTGAAGTTGCTAGATCTTTTATACCCAAACCCCCTTCTTCATAGGAAAGACAAATAGTACTTCAGCTAATTGGGTTGTGTTTCTTACCAAGGTCAGAACCAGTCCATAAGAATCTCTCGAATATAGTATTCAACTTCTGAATAGCTATTTTAAGAAGAATGAAATATGAAACCCGAGAGATGGACCATACCGAGAAGAACCGCTTTAATCAATATAACTCTGCCAGAAAAACAAGTGTTAGAGCACTACTTGGCCGAACTCGCAAGCGTTGCAATCTCAAGCTTGTTTGTCAAGTTAAGTAGCCAAAACTATAAGTCTAGATTTCTAGTCTACTTATAGCTAAGTCTCGGACTAGGATAAAAAGTGTAGTTGAGCTCTAGACTCCACGACGATCATCATACAAAGACGAAGAACTACTCAAGGAACTGGTGGAACTTCATCGACTAAAGGTATGTGGAGACTTGAACTTATCTATCACTCAAAAGTCTATCTACTCTATCTCCTATCTTGAGACAAAAGTCGTATTGCTATATAGACTTCGATTATACACATTTGCTATTTCGAGCCGAGTTTATCTTGCTTATTTATTTCTCGAAATATGTGTTGGTAAGCTTTCGCTTTGGCCAAGTTCATCTTTACAAGTGACGAAAGTCATGTTGATTATTTCAATATCTTGAAAATCGCTTTGATGAAGAATAGTGTGAGTAACCTCTATTTAACATCCTCTAATAATGTTTCAATGATTAAAATGAGAGTTTAGAATATATAACCTTGAATGAATATAAACATTGTATGTGAACTCATACTTGTGTAAGTCCAAAATCTTTGAACCAAAGTATGCGTACTTTGCTACTTAGGATAGCCGGTATTAAAGTCCGCGTACATGTACGCATACTGTCGGAAGCTCACGTCCCGTGAAATTCTGCTGGAGTTTGTGAACTGAAAACAAATTTAATCCGGGTACTTAAGTATGCGTACTGGTATGCATACTTGAGTATGTTATTTTCTAAAAACGGTTTATTCGTGAACTTAAACTAAGGAATGCATATTTACAAACCGTGGCTATAAAGTTCATGAATTGATTCGAGTGAATCAAAATCGTTTTTGCTTCGATTGTGTCTTGTATACTTCTATGAGATCTAAGCAATTGAACAACTCTCTAACTAGTTCTTTTGAGTCATTTGAACTAGTTATGGTGAAAATGATGAATATAGTTGATATGAAAGTGCTCATATGGCTAACCACTTGGTTAAAAACTGTTGAACCAACTAGGTGTACACGTTTAGGTACAGTTACACAAACCTAAATGAACGTGCATTTCATTTGTGTATAACAAGCTAAGTTCGATCTAACGGTTGAAACATATTAGCTTGAATCTAATCGGAGTTTTCATCTAACGGTGAATATTGAATGCTTTGTTACCAAGGTAACTTAGATTGCAAACCCTGATTAGGAAGACTATATAAAGGAGAACTCTAGCAACTGGGAAACCTAATCCCCACACCTACTGTGTGATACTAGTTATATAAGCTAGAGTTGATTCTCCTTTAACCTTAGGTTTCTCACCGAGACCCTGTAGGTTAACGACTTTAAGACTTCATTGGGATTGTGAAGCCATACCTAACTATTTTCTCTGTAGTTGCGTGATCTGATCTTGCTGTTTCTATCGTATTTGAGTACAATCGTAAGATTGGCTTGAGATTAATTTCTACGATACGAAAGATAGAAAAGTAGTCACAAACACCTTCATCTCATCGTTTGTGATTCCCCACTATCTTATTTCGCTAGTCGATTAAGATTATTGTGAGGTGATTGATAATTCTAGGTCGTTCTTCGGGAATATAAGTCCTGGTTATCAATTGGTTTCTCGTTTTCCTTGATTTATCAAAAGACGGAACAAAACTCGTAGGTGTTTCGTGGGAGATAGATTTATCTATTCCCGTAGACTTAGACTTTGGGTCGTAGCAACTCTTAGTTGTGGGTGAGATCAGCTAAGGGAATCAAGTGTGTAGTATCCTCATTGGGATCGAGAGACGTAAGGAGCGCAACGTACCTTGGATTAGTGTGATATTGATTGGGGTTCAACTATAGTCCAGAACGAAGTTAGTTTATAGTAGGCTAGTATCTGTAGCGGCTTAATACAGTGTGTATTCAATCTGGACTAGGTCCCGGGTTTTTCGGCATTTGCGGTTTCCTCGTTAAAAAACTTCGTATCTGTGTTATTTCTTTTCCGCATTATATTTTGTTATATAATTGAAATATCACAGGTTGTGCGTTGAATCGATCAATTGGGAAATCCAACCGTTGGTTGTTGATTGAAATTGATTGATCCTTGAACATTGGTCTTTGGTACCGTTCAAGTAATTTCTCTTGTATTCAATTAGACTCGCAGATTTCTATTTGCTTGAGTAAGTATTGAATCGATAAATTGAGATATAACTCTTTGATATATTTTTTATTAAGACTGTGTCTGACCGTCTAGTTGATTCTCTTAAAAGTATATTGGAGTTTGTCCATACAGATTTCTAAGCGAAATATTGGGTGTGGTTGTTAGACCCGCGCTTTTTCAATTGGTATCAGAGCAGGCAAACACGTTAAAGACCTTATAAGTCTGTGTTTGTAGCGATCTGATTATGGACGAGTCTATCTCTAATAACGTACCAGTTCATAAATCGCCAGATGATTCTCAAAGCTTGGATTCACCTGAGAGAACTGTCACATCTAAGTCAATATCTAAACATTCTCTTAATGTAAAAATTGTTGAAGTCTGGGAAACACGCCTAGAAGAACAGTTGGATGAACTTTCTGATGAAGGTGATTCAGATATTGATAGAGATGTTGATGAGGAAGTCGCTGAGTATGTGAAGGTTTTGAATTCGTTGGAAAATAAGAAGATTACAACTTCTTATGTCACTCCTCTTCTGACTCCTCTCTGTTGAGAAAACAAGAAATTGAGAAGATGTTACGCAGGTGTTTATGTTTCGAATCGTTTTAACGAATCGATCCTCAAGGATTCTGAGGAAAACCTACGTATGAAGTCACTTGAATGTGATAATCTTTACCAAAGGTACTTTTTGCTGGGAGAGAAACTTGCAGAATCTGAAGCAAGGTTTAACTCTAAACAAATTAGTTTTGATGACAGAGAAAGCGCTTTTCTCGCCGAGAAAAACGCCTTGAGGTGATTTAGTTGCTGCTCTTGATAAAATCAAGATGTTGGAAGATGACTTGAAAAAGTTCAATACTAGTTCAAGCAAATTGACCACTATGCTAGGAGCAAGTAAAAATCATCGTGATACATGAGGATTGGGCTATAAGGGAATAGATGCTCCAAGTATTAGCAAAGAGGTAAAATTTGTCAAGGCTAGTGATTCTTCTCAACAAAAGGTTTCCAATGATGGCAAAAGTGAAATACCTTCACCGGCAGTTAAGGTTCAAAATAACAAAGTATATCAACCTCAAAAGTCAGCACACACAGATCGAGGTAAGAACATTCCTTATGTTTGCCACTATTGCGGAAATAAATGTCACCTGGAAAGGAGATGTCGTTTCCGTATAAGGAATGAGAAACTTCATGATGTTCTTGTTTGGGCATCACAAGAAGTTGTGAAACCAAGGTCATATGTTAAGACTAATCCCCTTAACGCTACAGGTTGTAACTGTCCAACATTTAGGCAAATGAATCAGTTATGTGATAAATCTAGATTTGCCTATAAACGTCATACGAATCTTTTCACAATCGTAATGGTTATCATAAGGATAACTTCGTAAAAGACGAAGACAAGATCCGATGCTCCCGGTTGGAGAAAGACTAACTTGCAAGAGAATAGTTAATCCAATTCTCTTCCGAGAAATCTTGAAGAGAGTAATGGGAAGAAGGTTTCGATTGTTCCTAAACGCACTCGAAGTGGGTACCAAAGAAAGCCAATGATACTTTGAGTGTTAAAAATGATCTTCCGTAAAAATTCCATGACTATGGAGAAGGCAAGATCCATGATGTTGGAACTTAACAAGTTTTTGGAAAAATGGAATTGATGTGAAAGGTTCTAAAAGCGATCTCTTTCATGATAATCCAAAGGTCACTTATGGTGAGCAAGACATTGTTCACCCCAACACAACTTGATTGTGTTGTAAGTGCATCCTCACCAAGGAATGCCCCGCTATGTATACGGTGAGGGAAGCACGAGAATTGGGGCACATAGATTATGTTCTAAAAGGGCTGTAGAATTCGAATGAATTCTTCTAAAAAAGGTATGTTTATAAACTTGAGCAAGATTTGTGTTTTTATTTTCTTAGAGTACTTATAATGATCCATGTACCTTGCTTATTGTTCATTTCTACCTAACTTGATATGTGTTTAAGGTTCTTAAACATTTAGGTTTGAAAATAGTAGTTCTAGATGTTTGGACTTCATGGTACACCTACCAGGTATGCATACCATGATTTAAAATCAAAATCCAAGGGTTTTTAGGACGCATAACCGTTTGCATACTGTTCCAGGTCATGAAAATTCGTTTGCAAACCCGTATGCGTACTTGCCTGAAGACGTGGATATTCAGTAAACTTGTTTTGGCCGTAACTTCTTCGTCCGAACTCGGAATTACCTCATTCTTTTTGAATTATCTTCCTATTTGAATTATCTTCAAAATGGAGATGAGAATTCTTGAATTTGGATGAATTAAGATTGGTCTTTGTCCTATCTCTTGTTTTTGAGTGCTTTGCTCCGTTTCGTCGCACTTGTTCCACTTCTCTTGGACTTGGGCACTTGGATTCTTGGAGTAATACTCTTCTAAGATAATTTGTAGCTTTTACTAGAATGTTGTTGGTGAATCACAAAGAAGGAAGTTCAAGAATGGGCAAGTAGTACACATTACTATGGGATTCTTGAATGTTCACAATCATTTTATGTGAACTATAGTGCATGGTCGTTAATGACTTTGTATGTTCTTCTTTGTTAAGATAATCTTTTTATACGCCTCTGGTAGATATTCTTGGTGTAAATCCCGGCGAAAAAGATTGATTCTACCCTCTACGGACAAATTATCTTATATGTGCATTACGAGTTTGTCTTGATGCCTAGGAAACTTCTTATGAGAATTTATTCTTGTTTTTCAGAAGGATTACTAGAGTTTGGAATAGCAATTATTGTGATTACACATAGCTATTGCCAAACATTTTTATCTTGCAATGTTTTAGATTTATTTACTTAAATTCTAAAGTTGTTTGGAAGATGATTTTGCAGTATTAATCTTTATGGTTTCATATATTGCAATTTGTTATGGGATATATGTGTTTGCGTCCGTGAACTATGATTGTCCCATACGTGGTGAAAAGTTAAGTCTTTTGTATGTCGATATGCAAGTATTGATAAAGGATTGAATGAACTTTTGACAAAACAAAAGATAAGCCTATTGTAAGTCATTATGCAAATATTTATGGAAGATGGGATGAGATTTTGTTTACAAAGATTATGTCTATTATATGTCATTGTCCAAATGGTGGTGAGAAATAGAATGAATCTTTGTCTTTTCCACAGTATTGATCTTCCCCGATCCATATTTTTTATGTATATACTGTGCGGCTTCGTAAGTTTTCTTATGTTGAGCATTTCCGATTAAAATAATCATGGGTTCTCTTGTGGTTAATTTAATTGAGTATTTTGGATACAAATTCATATTCTTATATGATTTGTGTTGTCCAAAGAAATCCTTCTTTTCTTGTGAAAGTAAGGCCGCTCTTGTTGTTCTTTTGGGAATGACATTTTATGGGGGAGAGTTCTTAATTGAACTTGTGCTTAATTGCCAAATCTTTGTGGGGAGTGTGGCTGTGGAATATTATAGGGGTTATCTTGTATCTTTATAAACTCCTTAATGAATGCATTTAGCTTCGGCTATATGATTGCATCTAAAAAGTTGATATGTACTTTCTTGTGGTCATGAAATGTCTCTATGGAAATTTCATTAGGATCCCACTAGTTTTCGTACCTTTTCCAATTTTATTGCCAAAAAGGGGGAGAATTAATATGTAGTTCACACTATAAATACATATGGTTTTCGGATCAATATGTAAGGGGGAGTGGTTTCTATGTGAGATGGAGTATTGACTAAGGGGGAGTGATACATATCATCATAGTATTGTTGTCGAAGTTGTGATACAATTGAACTTTGATGCTGTGTAATAATACTGTGACACTGTGTAACAATGATTGAGAGCTTTTGTTTTCTTATTGTTATGGCTACGGATTTTCAACAACGATGATGCTAAACTTACAACCTTTGGAATCATTGGAGTACTTGGAAGTGATGAAGATTTCGAGTAATGTTGAAGAACCAAGGAGATCATGCATGTGGAAGAGAAGCTGCAAAGTTTATTTATTTTGTATTCCATATGTATTGATAGTTTTGTCACTAAAATTGACAAAGGGGGAGATTGTTAGAACACTGCTCGGTCGAACTCGCAAGCGTTGCTATCTCAAGCGTTACATATACTTGAAATACCTTTAACACATACCAAACATAGATGTCAGCCTTAAATAAATAATTCTGACAAGATTTGAAAAGATATTCACATCTTATGTGTTACTGATTCACAACTTTCTTCGAAAAGAAATTATCTTCTAGATCAGTATCAAAAGATACTTTTAGATAGGAAAATTATACTATTTTACACAAGTTGTTTGCAAGACAACTTTTCTACACATGGAGACAGAATATGCATCTTCAGGTATATTGTGTAAACTCTCTATGTTAAATAAGAGATTATTGACAGGATACCGATTGCCCAGATATGTGTGCTTCCTTACATCAGTAGATTGGGCATTGTAAGGATGCACATTCCAACGCGATTAAGCATTGGGGTGAGGATCTTCCTCACCAAATACCTTTTGAGGAATTTCTTCCTTTTTTCTTTTAGGGACATTATCATGATCCCTTGTGTGGGTTTCGAACCCATCCTCTTCATTATGAATATTGCGAGATGCAATATCTTTGATCACATCTTGTGCCCAGGATGGTATGTTCCTTGAACTTGACCCCGTGTGGTCTAGATCTGCCATCCGACAAAGTGCTGATGTCTTTAGTTCAAGACATTTTATATGTCCTTTTAAGGTATCTATTCCTTGTTGGAAATGTTTTTCTAATCACTTGTCTAGATATACCTTTCGGCATGTCTCTGTAAGAAGATCTTCAATAAGGACCTTATTCCTTATTTGTGAATGCTCCAGCGATTGGGTAAGAATTTCACACTCTGTAGTCTGCTGATGAACTTTCTTGCATAAAGCCAATTTTTGTTCCAAATAATCTGCCAGATTATTTTGAAGACTGAGTGTTTCTCGCTTTCCTTCACAAATTCTTACATTCAATTGAACAATAAGTTCTAGGACATCATCTAGACTGTCAATGGCTTTTCCCTTTTCTGAATATTTTTCAACATGCTTGAAAAATCTTTCTAACATTTTACGAAAACCAGAACTTGGGCAAACTAGTGAATCTAATCTCTTTTCAGACGATTTTTCACTAGGGATTGGAGTCGGATCCAAAACATGTTTCTTGAGTTTAGGATTCATTCTTTTTCGATTAGATACCTGATTCGCAATCAAGTTATTAGTCAAAGACTTTTTTTTGATTTTTGAAAAGACTTACGAGACCAATTTCCATTGACCTTCTCTGAGATATTATTCTCATTATCTTGACATATGTTAACTGAATCACTCATAAGATTCATTTTCTTATAGGTTGGATCGCACCAAACACAGATTGTTAGGTCTTTTCGTGTTTGCCTGCTCTGATACCAATTGAAAAGACGAGGGTACCCAAATATACCTTAATCTAAAACTTTTCCACCTATATGTTCTTTCTCCGAAAGTGATTGTCTATGGACTGGGTCGAGACAATACAACTAATCGGTTCAAACTTCGTGTGATCGTCTATGGATACGAGATCGAGACAATACGACAACAAGCTAACTTGTGTGATTGACTACGGATACAAGATCAAGACAATGCAACAACAAAGTATGTTTGCTTGATAAATGGTTCGGACTTAACCAAACACAATAGGATTACTATCAAGTAAATAGGAATTAACGTTTGTGTAATTTAATTTAAATTATAATAACAACAATTATAATTGCGGAAAATAAAAGTAAATGACATAGCAAGATTTTGTTAACGAGGAAACCGCAAATGCAGAAAAACCCCGGGACCTTGTCCAAAATTCAATACTCTCAGGATTAAGCCGCTATACAAAATCAAACCAACTTCGTATAGTTGAGACCAAGCAACTAAACCTATAGTTCACCTAGTTCCGCCTCGTATTCCCATGCCTCCAACTTGTAATAAGTCACGTACTTGGAACAATTCCTTTGGTTTGTATTCCAAACAGTAAAGGAACAACAAATCTGTTTGGTAGCAACTCTTTCCAACCAAGTGATGTGAGTTCGACAAAAGGCTCTTCCGTTTATCCCAATAAACTCCTTTGTCAGGTCCTTAGTCCTTATATCTATCTAATAACAACTACCAAAGTAATTGTCAAGATTTTGCAATCAATACTCTTAATCACAAAGAATTGTATTGATGCCGATCTACTCAACTAATCAATCCAATCTACCACAAGGATAAACCGATTATAGTTGGATCCTCTTTAACCGAAATAAGTATTGTGCACACCAAAGATTATGAACCCAAATCAGAAATCTTCTTCGTCTTCAAATCTTCTTAGATATTCAATAAACACATGCACACATTCAACTTGAATCTCTTGTGTTAATCACACACAGAACGGAGTCTGTTAATAATGGATTATCACAAGACGTCTTTAGATCTACAAATAGTCTAAAGATCCCCGTCGAAACTTCGATCTAGTTTGAGTGAATCTTATATCAGAATAGAAGATTCTCAAGCATAAACAAACTAGGTGCAATAAAAGTTCAACAACCGATAGTCAATCAAATCAATCGAAAACTAATAATAAACCGCAATTATCTAGTTCCCACCAACGGTACTAATAGAGCTTCTCAATCCCAAAGAAGTCTTTAAACCGAGCGGTCGTAAGAGATTTCGCCTAATTAGGTTACTTTCCTCTCCGAATAGGCGGCTCCACCAGTAACAACACAACTAGGTAGTTTTGGTGGCTCTGGGGATTAGTTTGCTCGAAATGCAAACTTTGATATTTATAGACCAAGGAAGTTTGGACACCAAGGAATTTCCAAAACCGAAAATATTCTCAAGATATGCAATATATTTCCAAATTCGGTTTCCATAATTCCTGGAAATGCTTTGTCCAAATAATGACCGAAAATCTCTTAGAAAATCTCCAACTAGTAAATGCACATTACTAATTTTCATTTTCCAAAAATAAAATTAAAAACCTTAATTAAAATATTCTCAGTTTATTTTTCCAATCCGGGATTTTCCTTTAGCTATTAAGGAATATCTTTGAACAATAAAAGATAAGCGTTACTGCACATGTTCAAAGTATGTCGACATCTTAACTTAGTAAATCATCTTTCATATTTACTATCTTGGAATCGATTTGCCACACTTCTAAACAAGTTTAGAATTAGTTCATCTGACTTCCAAGAACTATGTGATTGATCAAGAACACTCAATCACCAAACATGGGTTTCACGGTTCTACCAAAACAAGTTTCGGTTCTACCTCCATGTGGGTACTGGATTAGTCACGCTAGTTACCAAAATTCGGTTGACTAGGTACTAGGATCAGTTCCCACATATATATGGTATCTAACTTGTATTTGTTGCACATGTCCATAGGATCGGTTCCCAATATCTAAAAACGTGTTGCACATGTTCATAGGATCGGTTCCCAATCTAGAAACTTGTTGCACCTCTTACAAGGATCGATTCCCCTCTTGTGATAAGTTGCAACTCTTACTAGGATCGGTTCCCCTTTGCCTAGAGTTGGTCATACCAATAACTACAAATCGATCATACCATCTCAGGTGATTATTTAAGATCGGTTTCGCTAATAAAAGTCATACCGATACAAAAGTCAGGCCTTGTGAATAGTTTTACCAAGAACATAAACAAGTCATGAGCGGTTATACTAATCACACATATTGGTAGTTCAAAAGATATGCAATGAATAACAATACCAATAAGCCTAGAGATTTCCCTTTCGATTCACAAAAAAATTTCATGAATTTACTTCCTTTAAACGAATGTAAAAACATTGTTTCTAGGATGAAATCTTTACCTCATACCCATACATAATCACAATAGCATTCAAACGATTAAGTCGATGTATTATATACGACGTTCAAAAGATAAGCGTTATACTTCGTATTGTATTCCTTAATACTACGTCTAACTAGAGTATAATCATTTATGCTTCACGCTTCGTTTGTAATATGCACGACTTGAAAGATACGTTAGGGAATGAAACAGTTCAAGTCAAATATTACTAACCTTAAGTGGAAGGATGATGTTGTCGTTGTATCTCCTTACTTCTTCACTTCTTCAAGTCTTCACGTAATACTTGTAATGTCTCATATCCTAATACTTTCAAGCTAACCTATACGAAGTTGACTCTAGTACATAATCAAGCGACTCTTTAAATGAGTTTTGTTTCACTAAAATATGACAACCAAACTTGACATACCAACGCTTGGTGGGTTCAACCGAGCTATGCTCTAACAACGTCAGTGATGGAGGTTGGGAAGGAAGATCATCATCATCAAGTGGAATCCTACCTAAAATTGGCATATCCATCCCACACCGAATTATGTGCTTGTATAACAATATTAGGCTTGAAAACCTTGTTAAACCTACAAAGGTAATTAATTAAATCACGAGACACCTGGATCAACTGTTTAGATTCTTCCCAAGGTTCACCATTCCTTAACAAATCTAACCAATTAATCATCACAAGAAATATCCCCGCTCAGAAGGGCCTTGATGAATTTTAATTTTATGTCTTATAGCTGAAGAAGGAGTCTTTCGCCAAAGTACCAAACACCCTTTTAATAAATAAGAATGTATTGCACAATCTGCTTTAGGATTAGCCACAGTTTTCTCTGGTTTTTCTGATAATTGCTTAATCTACATGTTTTTAGTATCAATTCCATTGTTTTAGCTATCATTCTTGCATATTACCTTGCATTATTTTTTATATTTTTTTAGGTAAATTATCTGAAATCAATGTAGATGGTGTTGAAAAGAGTTAAGAAGAGAAAAGGAGTACATTCTGGGAGAATACAAATTTTCGACAAAAGCTCTAGGAGAATTTACAACTAGGAAAATTAGTCCAAGATCTATCCATCAAAAAGAGTAATTCATGAACTTCTGATATTTCTGCTCAAGGTAGGTTGGTAAACCTGTTTGTAAACCATAAATATCTGATTTCAGAAATACAGGAAGGTTGGTGAACCTGTTCGCAAACCTCAAGTTCAGTTGGGACCAGTTCACGAACCCTGTTGACAAACCGTGGTGAATTGATTTTTCAAGGATAGTAGATAAGGCTCAAGGTACGCGAACCCGGTTAGAAAACTGTGTCCATCTGAGTTCATAAACCACAAAACGGTTGGCGAACCCGGTTGGCAAACTGTGTCTATCTGAGTTCATAAACCACAAAACGGTTAGTGAACCCGTTTGGAAAACTGTGTCCATCTGAGTTCATAAACCAAAGAACAGTTGACTAACCCAGTTCGCAAACTGTGTCCATATGAAGTTCTCGAGCCGAGTAGGGTTAGCGAACCTGGTTTACAAACCGTAGCACCCTGACTCGTGAACTATCCTAAGGGTTGGCAAACCATAACACCAACTTTCTCAGTAAACTTAACAGATGCTCATAGACTTACTTTTTAAAATATGTTTAGCATTGCTATGACTCTCTTAAATACTTCTAAGACTTCGTATATCACTTAAACACTTATATATGTGAATCATGATTAAAGTCTTAAGTATTTTATGAATATCAAATTGTTTATTGTTCACATGGCATATTTTCCAAACCGAACAGTCATTATACATGGTTCTGTAACCGGACCATAGTATATATTTTTCTATTGTATTTTCAAGACCTAAAGTGTTTTCTTGGGTCCCAAGTTATCTTAGCTTGAATTATAAGCAACCCCTCAGTCTTGAAAATCTCTTTCAACCGGAAATTCAATCTCTGGCACTTTGTGTCCTAGTTCATCTAGAGTCATCCTCTATGAACCTAGGTTTCCTCTCGCAACATAATTAGTTTTACGACTAAAAGACTTCGCTTTGGGATTCGTGAATCTAGGTCCGACTACCTTTACCTTGATAGTTCGTGTATCCCAATTCTGATCTTGCATTATCTCGTTATCGAGGTTTTCGTGATCTCTTTCAGGAAAGATTGATAAAAATTGCAAAGGTTTCTTCGTATCAGACTTTTTGATTACTCAAGATAGATATCTGAAAATTGAACTTAACTGATATTTTGAATATTGTTCTTTAGAGGTGGTTAAATATCTAGGCTGCTCTTTGGGAGTCGTAAGTTCGAATTTGTGAGGTTTGCTAGCTTGTCTATTGCAAACAGAATTCCCCACCTTGATCTATCGATCTTAACATAAATCAAATAGGCTTATCTGTTAGAGGCAGATTGTTATCAAAAGTCTTCACTGAGGTTGAAGCAACTCTTAGGCTGTAAAGGACGTCAATTAAGGGAATCAAGTGCGTACCCTGCAAGGTTCAAGAGACGTAAGGAGTGCGGTTGTAACTGAATTGCTTGGAGAGTTGATTCGGTCTCATCTATATTCCAGTCTGAAGTCTGATAGTAGACTAGTATCTGTAGTTGGTTAATACCGCTCGGTATTCAAAACGGACGAGGTCACGAGGTTTTTATGCAGTTGTGGTTTCCTCGTTAACAAAACTTCTAGTGTCTTGTATTTTGACTTTTCTGCATTATATTGTTTATCTTTATAATTATGATTTATGCAAGTTGTACGTATTCAGTTTTAGTGGATACATCCATCTAATTATAATCGATTTCGAGACTTGTTCTTGTAGAATTCGTATCTTGAAAGACAGATAACAAGTTTAATCACTTGGTAGAATTCCAATTGGATTATTTGGATACGACTAGAATGATCTTAGATATTGATTTTTGAGATTTTCAAAGTACTCTTCTTAACAATCAGGTTCACGGACTCATTGTCTTAAACTTACTGATGGAGAAGAGGTTGAGATTTAAACTCCATATACATATTGTCAAGGATCATTAAGGTGGTCTACTTGTAATTGTATTAGGTTTTGTCCATTTAGGTTTTTGAACGAAAAATTTGTGGGTGCACTTGGTACCCCCTATACATATTGTCAACGATCATTAAGGTGGTCTACTTGCAATTATATTAGGTTTTGTCCATACAGATTTCCGAACGAAAATTTTGTGGGTGCACTTGGTAACCCCCCTCCCCACGCGCACACACACACACACACACACACACACACACACACACACACACACACACACACACACACACACACACACACACCACACCTTTCAATTGGTATTAGAGCAAGCAAACACTGTTATACCTAATAAGTTTGTGTTTGTAAACGTTCTAACACCTTTGTTCACGTACGACATAATGGCACCAAACGGTTTTGATTATGCCAAGTGCTTGGGAATTACCTCAAAGGATCACTCCTTAGTTGATTCTTCAGAATCCAGAGTTAATGCCCCTGAAGCTTGTAATGGTGCAAAATTGAAATCAGTGAAGAAGATGCAATGACTCTTCTAAGATCATTGAACATCAAGCCTCCAAGATAACAGACCTTCAAGACAAGTTTTCCCAATATGCTGATAAAGAAGTTGTTGAATCTTTTCTCGACGATATCAATAAACTCGTTCAAGAACTAAAACTTAGAAAAGAAAAAGTTGATATTATTGAGTCTCATGCCTCTCAAATGGATAAGCTTCGCTTATTAAAAGATAAACCGAGTCCAATCTTCTAATATTTCAGGAGAAGTGCAGATTCTTGGGGGAGGAAAATACCACCTTGAAATGTAATTCTTCACCAACACCTGACATTATTCTAGATTTTAGAATAACGCCTATTATTGAGAAAGTTACGTATGCAAACTCTAGCTAAGAAACGATGGAGAATCTCATATCGAATAAAGGCTTCTAAGGGAGCTTCTGAGCTAAGACAGGATCCAAGTGTCTCATCTGATACCTTGAATTTTTGTTCCCACTGTGGAAAAAAGGGTCATCTCATATTGGATTGTTTTCAAATAAAGAAACAAATTAGTAGTCTTCAAAAGTTGTTTTATTTTGCAATTAAGGAGGTGAAAAAGTTTGCCAACATCTTCAATTCATCCTAGGCACATCATTAGCCAAAAACCCGTGATAAGAATATTCAAAAATCTCCTCGAATATTTTATAAGTCAAGAAAATCTCATGGTAAAATATCTAGTAACAAGGATATTTCCAATATCAGACTTCCTACTGATAAACAGAGTTCTCTCGGGAAATCCAAAAATGAGAATCAAAAGTCTAACAACTTCTGTTCTTTAGAACAGATCTCACGAGCATCTCGACTTTCTTCTTTTAGAGCATCTTAACAAGCCCAAAAGACAGGAAAAACTTTTCAAATCATCTGAAAAAGCGGGGGTAACAACCTCACCCAATATTTCGTTTAGGCAATCTGTATGGACAAACTCCAATATAATTCTGAGAGCACCAACTAATAAAGTGAGCTCAATAAAGAAATATATCCAAGAGTTATATCTCTGTTTCACAATGTAATCAGCAAATCAAACAGATAGAAATCCGCAAGCCTAATTATTATGTGATACAACTTGAACGGTACCAAAGACCAATGTTCAAGTGTGAATCAATTTATATCAACAACCAAAGGTTGGACTATCTAATTGATTGAACTACGCACAACCTGTGATATTTCAATTATATAAACAAATATATTACGGAAAAGAAATAACACAAACACCAGAAATTTTTTTAACGAGAAAACCGCAAATGCAGAAAAATCCCGGGACCTAGTCCAGATTGAACACCACACTGTATTAAGACGCTACAGACACTAGCCTACTCCAAGTTAACTTCGGACTGGAATGTAGTTGAGCCCTAACCAATCTCACACTGATCAAGGTACAGTTGCGTTCCTTATGCCTCTTGAACCACGCCATTTTCTGCGTACTTGATTCCCTTAGCTGATCTTACCCACAGCTAAGAGTTGCTACGACCCAAAGTCGAAGACTTAATAAACAAATCTGTATCACACAGAAAAGTCTATTGAATAGATAAATTTATCTCCCATAGATATACTTACGAGTTTTGTTCCGTCTTTTGATAAATTAAGGTGAACAGAAACCAATTGATAAACCAAACTTATATTCCCGAAGAACAGCCTAGTAATATCAATCACCTCACAATAATCTAATCGATTAATGAAACAAGATATTGTGGAATCACAAACGATGAGACAAAGGTGTTTGTGACTACTTTTCAATCTTTCCTATCGGAGAATAAATCTTGAGCAAATCTTAAAGAAGATAGTACTTAATCACAATAGAAAACAACAAGATCAGAACACGCAATTACAGAGAAAATAGTTGGGTTTGGCTTCTCAATCCCAATGAAGTCTTTAAGTCGTTAACCTACTGGGTTTTAGAAAAACCTAAGGTTAAAGGAGAACCAACTCTAGTCGCAACTAGTATCATACAGGAGGTGTGGGGATTAGGTTTCCCAGTTGCTAGAGTTCTCCTTTATATAGTCTCCAAAACAGGCTTAGCAACCAATGCTACCTTGGTAACAAAGCATTCAATATTCACCATTAGATGAAAACCCGATTAGATTCAAGCTAATATCTTTCAACCGTTAGATCGAACTTAGCTTGTCATACACAAATGAAATGTAACAACATTTAGATAAAGGTAACCGTACCTAAACGTGTACACTTAGTTGGTTCAACAATAGTTAACCGAGGTTAGCCATATGAACACTTCCATATCAACCTTATTCATCTTTATCACAACTAGTTCAAATGACTCAAATGAAACTAGTTAGAGAGTTGTTCAATTGTTTATATTCTCATAGAAGTATACAAGACACAATTGAAGCAAAATCGATTTTGATTCACTCGAATCGTTTCATGAACATTATAGCCACGGTTTGCAAAAGATTGCATTCCTTAATATATAAATGTATTAGTTCATGAACAAACCGATTTTAGAACATAACCTACTCAAGTACGCAAACGTGTACGCATACTTAAGTAGCTTGACCGAGTTTGGTTTCGCCCGATCTGTGAACGGGTATGCATACTTACAACCTCAGTTAAATTTCGGAACTTCGACTTACGCTAGTACGCGTACGGGTACACATACTTAGTTCCCGAACTTCCATTCACCAACCAGTACACGTACGTGTACGCATACTATGGTTCCCGAACTTGGACCTTACACAAATGTGAATACACACACTATGTTTATATCCAACCAAGGTTACATGTTATAAACTCTCATTTCAATCATTGAAACATTCTTAGAAGACGACAATAGATGTCTCACACAACTATTAGCTCCAAAGCAATTTTCAAGTGATCGAATGATCAATACGAAACATTCCGAGTCTACACCAAATGATTGCATCACACAAATCATGTAAGATGTTACAAGGCGATTTTTACATGATCATATTTTGACTTTCGTCAAGAATAAAAGATGAACATGGTTAAAGCGAAAGCTTACCAACACATATTTCGAGAAATAGATAAGCGAGATAAACTCGACTCGAAATATCAAATGTGTATAATTGAAGTCTATATAGCAATACAATTTTGTCTACAAATAGGAGATAGAGTAGATAGACTTTTGAGTGATAGATGAGTTCAAGTCTCCACGTACCTTTTGTTGATAAAGTTCCACAAGTTCCCTTGAGTAGTTCTTCGTCTTCATTCGATGAACGCCGTGAAGTCTAAAGCTCAACTACACTTTCTACCCTAATCCGAGACTTAGCTATAAGTAGACTAGAAATCAAGACTTATAGAAACAGCAAGATCAGATCACACAACTACAAGAAAAATAGTGCCTGGCTTCACAATCCCAATGAAGTCTTTAAGTCGTTAACCCGGTTTAGAGAAGAAAACCCAAGGTTAAAGGAGAATCGACTCTAGCTTATGCAACTAGTATCACACGTAAGGTGTGGGGATTAGGTTTCCCGGTTGGTAGAGTTCTCCCTTATATAGTCAAATCAAATCGGGGTTTGCAATCAATGTTAGCTTGGTAACAAAGCATTCAATATTCACCGTTAGATGAAAACTTGATTAGATTCAAGCTAATATTTCTCAACAGTTGGATCGAAACCTTAGCTTGTTACACACAAATGAAATGTCTAATTTTGGGTTTATGTAACCGTTCCCAAACATTAACATTTGTTGGTTCAACAATAGTTAATCAAATGGTTAGCCATATGATCACTTTCATATCAACCATGTTCTTCTTCACCATAACTAGTTCAAATGACTCAAATGAACTAGTTAGAGAGTTGTTCAATTTCTTAGATCTTATGTAACTACACAAAACACAATCGAAGCAAAAACAGTTTGATTCACTCGAATCGGTTCATGAACTTTATAGCCACAGTTTGCAAAAGCATTCCTTAGTTTATATAAACATGAGTTCAAGAACAACCGATTTTATATATAACCTACTCAAGTTTGCGGACTGGGTTCGCGGACTTAAGCTCACGAAAGGAGTTCACAAACTCCAGCAGAAATTCTCGGGTCGAAAACTTCCGCCAGTTTGCGGACTTGGCCCACGCCACATTCCGTTTCTCTTGATCAACAAAGTTCGCAAACTTTGGTTCAAGGAATAAGGACTTATACATATATGTGTTTCCATAAAAAATGCTTATATCCTACCAAAGGTTATGTAATCTAAACTCTCATTTCAATCATTGAAACATTCTCGAGAGGACGTTATATATTCAGCCAGTTATTCATAGACCATTTTTCGTCACTAGATAGTAAAAAACAAAAAACTTAAATCATATGCAATTTTCAAAGTGATTGAAACATAACATGACATTCGTCACTAGGTAAAGATGAATTTGGCTAAAGCGAGTCTTCGATCACCAAAACTAAACCCACATACCCATGACTACATCATCTCCAAATCTCAGCTTACCAACACATATTTCGAGAAATAGATAGGCGAGTTAAACTCGGCTCGAAATAGCAAATGTGTATAATGAAAGTCTATATATCAAAACGACTTTTGTCTCAAGAATAAGAGATAGAGTAAATAGACTTTTGAGTGACAGATAAGTTCAAGTCTCCACATACCTTTTAGTCGATGAAGTTCCACCAGTTCCTTGAGTAGTCCTTCGTCTTGTATGATGATTGCCATGGAGTCTTGAGCTCAACTACACTTTTTATCCTAGTCCGAGACCTTTAGCTAAAATAGGCTAGAAATCAAGACTTATAGTTTTGATCACTAACATTGACAAACATACTTGAGATAGCAACACATGCGAGTTCGACCGAGCAATGCTCTAACAAAACCAACTTCGTATAGTTGAGACCAAGTAAACTAAACCTATAGTTCACCTAGTTCCGTCTGTATTCCCACGCCTCCAACTTGTAATAAATCACGTACTTGGAACAATTCCTTTGGTTCTTATTCCAAACAGTAAAGGAACAACAAATCTATTTGGTAACAACTCTTTTCAACCAAGTGATGTGAGTTCGACAAAAGGCTCTTTCTTTTATCCCAGTAAACTCCTTTGTCAGGTCCTTAGATCTATCTAATAACAACTACCAAAGTAATTGTCTAGATTTTGCAATCGATACTTTGAATCACAAAGAATTGTATTGATGCCGATCTACTCAACTAATCAATCCAATCTACCACAAGGATAAACCGATTATAGTTGGATCCTCTTTAACCAAAACAAGTATTGTGCACACCAAAGATTATGAACCCAAATTAGAAATCTTATTCTTCTTCAAATCTTCATATATCTTCAATAAACACCTGCACACAATCAACTTGAATCTCTTGTGATCAATCATGCACATAACGGAGTCTGTTAACAATGGATTATCACAAGACGTCTTTAGATCTACAAATAGTCTAAGATCCCCGTCGAAACTTCGATCTAGTTTGAGTGAATCTTATATCAGAAGAGAAGATTATCAAGCATAAACAAACTAGGTGCAATCAAAGTTCAACAACCGTTAGTCAACCAAATCAATCGAAAACTAATAATAAACTGCAATTATCTAGTTTCCCACCAACGGTACTAATAGAGCTTCTCAATCCCAAAGAAGTCTTTAAACCGAGCGGCCGTAAGAGATTTCGCCTAATTAGGTTACTTTCCTCTCCGAATAGGCGGCTCCACCAGTAACAACACAACTAGGTAGTTTTGCTAGCTCTGAGGATTAGTTTGCTCGAAATGCAAACTTTGATATTTATAGACCAAGGAAGTTTGGACATCAAGGAATTTCCAAAACCGAAAATATTCTCAAGATATGCAATATATTCCAAATTCGGTTTCCATAATTCCTAGAAATGCTTTGTCCAAACATTGACCGAAAATCTCTTAGAAAACCAAGTGACTCTTTAAATGGGTTTTGGTTCACTAAAATATGACAACCAAACTTGACATACCAACGCTTGGTGGGTTCAACCGAGTTATGCTCTAACAAAAACTGCAAAATCATCTTCCAAATCAACTTTAGAATTTAAATAAATAAATCTAAAAACATTGCAAGATGAAAATTGTTGGCAATAGCTATGTGTACTCACAATAATTGCTATTCCAAACCCTAGTTATCCTTCTTAAAATACAAGAATAAATTGTCATAAGAAGTTTCCTAGACAACAAGATAAACTCGTAATGCACATACAAGATGATTTGTCCTTAGAGGGTAGAATCAATCATTTTCGCCCGGATTTACACCAAGAATACCTACCAAAGGCATATAAAAATATTTTCTTAACAAAAAAGAACGTACAAAGTCATTAACGACCATGCACCATAGTTCGCATAACATGATTATGAACATTCAAGAATTCCATAGCAATGCGTACTACTACCCATTCTTGAACTTAATTCTTTGTGATTCACAACCATAATTCATGTAAAAGCTACAAATGAGCTCAGAAGAGGAGTACTCCAATAATCCAAGTGCCCAAGTCCAAGAAAAGTAGAACAAGTGCGACGAAACGGAGCAAAACACTCAAAAACAAGATACAGGACAATGACAAATCTTAACTCATCCAAATTCAAGAATTTTCATCTCCATTTTTAAGAGAATTCAAAGATGAAGATAATGCAAAAAGAATGAGAACATTCCGAGTTCGGACGAAGAAGTTACGTCCAAAACAAGTTTACCGAACATCGACGTCTACAGGCCAGTATGCATACGAGTTTGCAAACGAATTTTCGTGACCAGAAGCAGTATGCAAATGGGTTTGCGTACTAAAATACCTGGATTTTGATTTTAAATGTGGTATGCATACCTGGTATGTGTACCATGAAGTCCAAACATCCCGAACTACTATTTTCAAACCTAAACCCTTAAGAACCTTAAACACATATCAAGTTAGGTAGAAATGAACAATAAGCAAGGTATATGGATCATTATAAGTGCTCTAAGCAAATAAAAACACAAATCTTGCTCAAGTTTATAGACATACCTTTTTAGAGGAATCCAATCGAAATCTACAGCCTTACCAAACATAATCTGTGCGCCCCAATTATTAAGGCTGCACAAGAACCGGTCAAGAAGACCAAAAATACCGGACCGGAACCGGTGTAGCCGGTACAGGGACCGGGACATAAGATTAAGAACCGGGATAGGACAGGTACAGGGACCGGTTCTTGGGGAGGACCGGACTGGAACCGGACCATAAGTACCGGTTGATATAAGCCGTTAAGATCTTGATAGGTTTTTAATCGCAGCCGTCCATAATAGGTATAGAGTATCGAGAGAATAGTTCACTCCCATTTTTCTTCTTCTTTTTTTCTCTCTCTGAAGAGTAGCGACATCCCTATTCTATGTTCTTCTTCACAGTATCAGTGTATCACCATCTCTATCAGCCTAGTTCGATTTGTTCTTCTTCACAGTATCAGTGAGTCATGTAAGTATTCTTCTCCTTCTTGTTCGATTTAGGGTTTGATTGTAGATTGATTTAGGGTTTAATTTTAGATTGATTTAGGGTTTTTACTTGGGTACATATTCAACTCATCATCTCCATCTCTTTCAACTCATCCGAGTTCTATATATTTTTGAAGAATCATCAACTTCGGGTAATAAGATTATAGTTGTGTTCTCTTTGGGAACATGGGTTTTCTGCTTTTGATGTTGTTGTTACTTTAGTGGATATGATTTGGGAACATGGGTTTTATTTCATCTTCTAATTTGAGTTCTTAATGGCTTTCAGTGGAGAAGGGAAGAAGGAAGAGGATTAGAGCTGTGTGAAGGTATAACTTTATTCCATCTTTTTTTTTAAGAAGTTGGGTTTTTGTTAGGCTAATTATAATTAGATGTTTGTGTTGATTAGGTTCTCTATTGAACATTTTGAAATAAAGGGGCAATATGTTTCTAGAATTCAACATTAACAAAATGTGTTTGTTACTGCCATTTTGATAAACTCTTGCTCTGGATTGATGTAACTTATATCAGATTGATAATGCTAATGTCATATACTTTGATACTCTCAAGATTCGTAATTAGTGGCTCTAATCTAAAGAGTAATTCTTAGCTTCGTCTTGCCCTGATCATAAATTATATAAATTCAAAATGTATTTATTTATTGCATCAAAATTCTGTATGTTGTGCGATTCTCATTGCTTTTTCTTGCCCTGATCATCATTAAAAATCTGATTAGCTAGTTAGCCTTGAAATGGTAGAATACCCAGTTTGTTTTGTACTGCCTTAAGTTACGAAGGAGTGTTTGTGTTTTGAGATTTGTATTTATGGGAAGCATGCTAATTCAGTTACTGTATGTTCTTGCTTTTCGACAGTTAAACTCAATTTCTACTGTTTTCTGCTCATTGCATCTTTGGTTATTAAGATGTTCAATTTTGTTGATTTTGTTAGATGGATACACATAATTCAACTCAAGGAAAAGTGAGATCTGCAGTATGGGAACACTTTGAGAAACTGGATTCTACAACAACAAAGTGTAGGCACTGCTCAAAGATATATGCTGCTGATGCCATGCGAAATGGGACATCTAATTTGATAGCTCATATAAAAAGATGCCCGTTCTTTCAAGCAATGGGGCGACAGAGAGCTTGGTGTTCATGTTTTATCAATGTCGCAATCTTGCATATTTATGGATGGAAGTGAAAGTGGTGTGAAATCGTTGTTTTAACTTTGTTTTAATGTTAAACACACAACTTTGAACTGCTTGTTTCAGGAGTTAAGTAACTTGTAACTTATTTTAAACCTTTGTTCATCTTAAGAAAAAGAAAATATGATGTATTTACAGGTAAAAACCCGGTACCGGAGGTACATGTACAAGTATAGGTACCGGTCCTCAAAATGAGGTACCAACCAACACCAAGTACAGGGACCGGTTCCATAAGAGAACCGGGCCATACCGGGACCATGTGTGCACCTTACCAATTATCGTGCTTCCCCACCGTATACATAACAGAGGCATTCCTTGGTGAGGATGCACTTACAACACAATCAAGTTGTGTCAAGGTGAACAATGTCTTGCTCACCACAAGTGACTGAAACAAACCTTTCCGTAACTATGAAATTTTCACCATCTGTAGTTTTTGGCTTATTCTGTTTCACTTTTGGATTATCATAAAAGAGATCGTATTTAGAACCTTTCACATCCAAACCCATATTTCCAAAAAACTTTTTAAGTTCCAACATCATGGATACTACTTTCTACATAGTCATGGAATTTTCTGGAAGATCATTCCTTTCCACACTCAAAACATCATTGACTTTCTTTGGTATCCACTTCTGAGTGCGTTTAGGAACAACTCGACCCTTCTTCCCATTACTCTCTTCTAGAATTCTCGGATGCAATTGGATTGACTATTCTTTCGCAAGTTAGTCTTTATCCAATTGGGAGCATCGTATCTTGTCTTCGTATTTATGAAGTTATCCTTTTGATAACCATTACGATTGTGAAAAGGATTCGTGTGACGTTTATAGGAAAATCTAGGTTTATCACATCACTGATTCCTTGGCCTAAAGGTTGGAAAATTACAACCTGTAACGTTAAGGGGATTAGTCTTAATATATGATCTTGGTTTCACAACTTCTTGTGATGCCCAAACAAGAACATCATGAAGTTTCTCATTCCTTATACTGAAACGACATCTCCTTTCCAGTGAGCTTTATTTCCGCAATAGTGGCAAACATAAGGAATGTTCTTACCTCGATCCGTGTGTGTGCTTTGACTTTGGAGGTTGATATACTTTGGTCTTTCGAACCTTAACCGTCGGTGAAGGTATTTCACTTTTGCCATCGGTGGAAACCTTTTGTTGAGAAGAATCACTAGCCTTGACAAATTTTACCTCTTTTCTAATACTTGGAGCATCTATTCCCTTCTAGACCAATCCTCGTGTATTATGATGATTTTTACTTGCTCCTATCATAGTTGTTAATTTTCTTGAACTAGTATTGAACTTTTTCAAGTCATCTTCCAACATATTGATTTTATCAAGAGCAGCTAGAACAAATCATCCTCAAGGCGTTTTTCTCGAGCGAGATAAGCGCTTTATCTTTTATCAAAACTTGCTTGTCATGTGAGTTAATCCTTGCTTGATTCTCGCAAGTTTCTCTTCCAACAAGAAGTTTCTTTGATAAACATTATCACATTCAAGTGACTTTCTACTAAGGTTTTCCTCGGAATCTTTGAGGACCGATTCGCAAGAGCGATTCCAACCATAAACACCTCCGTAAATCCTTTTCAATTTCTTGTTTTCTCGACAGAGAGGAGTCGGGAGAGGTGTGACATGAGAAGTTGCAATCTTCTTAATTTTCAACGAATCCAAAACTTAACATACTCTTTGACTTCCTCATCAATATCTCTATCAATATCTCAATCACCTTCATCGGAAAGTTCATCCAACCTGTTCTTCTAGGCGTGTTTCCCAATCAACGCTTTTACATTCGAGAGAATGTTTAGATATTGACTTAGATGTGACAGTTCTCTCGGTGAATTCAAGCTTTGTGAAAAGGCGAGGGTACCTAAATATACCTCAACCTAAAACTTTCCTACCTATAAGTCCTTTCTCCGAAAGTGATTGTCTATGGACTGAGTCGAGACAATACAACTAATCGGTTCACACTTCGTGTGATCGTCTATGGATACGAGATCGAGACAATACAACAACGAAGTATGTTTACTTGATACAAAGGTTCGGACTTAACCAAACACAATAGGATTGCTTATCAAGTAAATAAGAATTATCGTTTGTGTGATTTACTTTAATTATAATAAAACAATTATAATGCGGAAAATAAAAGTAAATGACACAACAATATTTTGTTAACGAGAAAACCGCAAATGCGTAAAAAAACCCCTGGACCTTGTCCGAATTGAATACTCTCGAGATTAAGCCGCGACACAAAATTACACCTAACTTCGTATCGTTGAGACCAAGTAACTAACCTTATAGTTCACTTAGTTCCGTCTGTATTCCCACGCCTCCGACTTGTGAATAAGTCACGTACTTGGAACAATTCCTTTGGTTCGTATTCCAAACAATAAAGGAACAACAAATCTATTTGGTATCAACTCTATTCAACCAAGTGATATGAGTAGGACAAAGGCTCTTCTGTTTATCTTAACATAAACTCCTTCGTCGGGTCCTTAGATCTATCTTATGTTCAATCACCCAAAGGTAATCGTTTAAGATTAAGCAAATCAATACCTTTAATCACAAGGAAACGTATTGATGCCGATCTACTCAATTAATCAATCCAATCTACCACAAGAATAAACCGATTATTAATTGGATCCTCTTTTACCGAAACAAGTATTGTGCACACCAAAGATTATAAAACCCAAGTCGATCTTCAATATCTTCTTTGTCTTCAAATATTCTTAAATCTTCAATAAAAACCCGCACACAATCACTTGAATCTCTTGTGATCAATCACGCACGAACGGAGTCTCGTGTAACAATGGATTATCACAAGATCGTCTTTAGATCTAACAACATCTAAAGATCCTCAATAAACTCGAACTAGTTTGAGTGAATCTTATATCGAAGAGAAGATTCTCAAGAATAAACAAACTAGGTGCAATCGATTTGAACCACCGTTAGTCAATCAAATCAATCGAAAACAAAGATAAACCGCAATTATCTAGTTTCCCACCAACGGGTCGCGCTAGAGCTTCTCAATCCCAAAGAAGACTTTAAACTGAGCGGTCGTAAGAGATTTTGCCTAATTAGGTTACTCTCCTCTCCGAATAGGCGGCTAAACCAAGAATAACAACAACAAAAGAGTAAATGTTTGTTACGAAGGATTAGTTTGCTAGAAAGGCAAACTTCGTGTATTTATAAACAAGGAAGTTTGGACACCAAGGAATTTCCAAAACCGAAAATATTCTCAAGATATTCATAAAAGCACGATTCGGTTTTCATAATTCCCGAAATGCTCTTCAAAAATAACGATCGAAATCTCTCGGAAAAATCTAATTAGTAAATGCACATTAATAATCCTGTAATTTCCCTACAAAATGAAATTAATAACCTTAATTAAAAGATTCTTAAATTACTTATGTTTCGATCTTGGGATTCTCTTCCCTTAGCCGTTAAGGAATATCTTTGAACAACTATAGAAATAAACATTCACATCACGTGTTCAAAGGTTGTCGACATCTTAACTTTGTAAGTTCTCTTTCACACTTACAACCTTGAAACCGATTTGCCACACTTCCAAACAAGTTTAGAATTGGTTCATCGACTTTCAAGAACTATGTGATTGATCAAACCAATATTCAATCACAATCATGGGTTTAAGGTTCTACCAAAACAAGTTTTGGTTCTACCTCCATGTGAGTACTATGCATAGTCACACTAGCTTCCCAAAAGTTCGGTTGACTAGGTACTAGGATCGGTTTCCCACATATATATGGTATCTAACTTATATGTGTTGCACATGTCCATAGGATCGGTTCCCCTTTCTGCTATAAACCTTGTTGCACCCCATACAAGGATCGGTTCTCTTTGATGTACTGCACCCCTTACTAGGATCGGCTCCCTTTCCCTTACTAGGATCGGTTCCCTTTCCCTTACAAGGATCGGTTCCCTTTCCCTTACAAGGTCAGACATACAAAATCTGATCATACCACGGGATTACTTAAGATCGGTTTTACTAATAAAAGTTATACCAATACATAAGTCGCCTTTGTGAACAGCTTCTACCAAGAACACAAAGCAAGTTGTGAGCGGTTATACTCTATCACACATATTGGTTGTTCATAAGATATGCAATGAATAACAAAACCGATAACACCTGGCAATTTCCTTTTCGGTTCACAAACAAGTATATGAACTTACTTCCTTAAAACACATGTAAACATTGTTCCCTATGATGAAATCCTCACCTCATACCCATACATAATCACAATAGCATTCAAATGATTATGGCGATGTCTTATCTACAAAGTTTAATGGTTAAGCAATAAACCTCGTATTGTATTCCTTAATACTATGTCTATCTAGAGTTCAAATATGCTTCGCAGTTATGTTTTCAATATGCACGACTTGAAAGATACGTTAGGGAATGAAACAGTTCAAGTCAAATATCACTAACCTCGAGTGGAAGGATGATTGTCGTCGTTGTAGCTCCTTGCTTCTTCACATCTTCAAGTCTTCGCAATACTTGTAATGTCTCATATCCTAATACTTTCAAGCTAACCTATACGAAGTTTAACTCTAGTACATAATCAAGCGACTCTTAACATGATTTTTGATTCACTAAAATATGACAACCAAACTTGACATACCAACGCTTGGTGGGTTCAACCGAGCCATGCTCTAACAATCTCCCTCTTTGTCAATTTTAGTGACAAAACTCTTACATCATATGGATAAACAAATTACAATAATTCATTACAATCCACTTGATTCTCGATTCAACAACACAGTGAAACTGCTTACATTCAATCCTTGAAAATGTCGTTGTTGACATTATAATAACAAAGCTCTAATCCCCCTAAGGAACATAGGTAGATATTCAATCCACACATCTTTGTTATACCCAACATATGACATGTTACTCCCCCTTAGTATGTGCTTTCACTCTTTCGTTAGATAAAAACATTCAAGTACCAATGTTCTTTTCCCTAGCGCTGCCAATCAATATAAATATCAATTCCAGCATCACCTGTTTACTCCATATATTTCTCCCCCTTTTTGTCACAAAAATGACAAAGAAACGAAAAAATAAAAGACAACACGAAAAGAATCTTACAAATCTCAGAATAGACTTACAAACCTGTAGAGTTAGGCATGAGGGTTCCACACATCATGTTCGGATAACCAATATCAAAACCGAAACTACAAGTAGTCTTATTTTGATATGTTACCAAGGAAACAATTGTCCGAAACAATTTTTCCAATTTATTTTAGCAAACCAAAAACAACTAAGCATATTAGTCCCTTTGCTAAACCGTGTTCAAAAACAACCGCTTAATTCGATAAGACCAAAATAAAGATAAACTCCATTTTTCTCACCAGGTTCTAATTATCCATAAACTTAGACCTTTCAATTTTAAACAAGACAAGCACTAGGTTAGTTAACTAGGATTTCTTGTTCAGGCATTCGATTAGACTTGAATAACCGAAACCTCACTTTGATAAGTCTAACTAGGATTTCGTTAAGCCATAAATAATTCATACAAACCAAAATAAATCAACTTGCATAATTATTCACCTCAACCAGAAGCAATTGAAACAACATAGACTTTATAAGCACCGCAATTGCACCGTAATTTTGTAAGCCTAAACAATTGATACCGCACAATAAAGCAAGATAACAATAGTTTTTCTTAACCGGAACCAATTGAAACACACATCCACACACACATTATGGAATAAATATCAATTGAACCGAAATTTTGTTAAGCAAAAGCAACAAATCTTATCTTACTAATACTAATATAAAGAAAAGAGGGATTTTTGGTGAAGCCTTTACACATGACAATAATACCCCCATTAACTAAGCTTTTAGTTAATATTTGTATATTTATAGGAATGCAATTGTTTTAAAAATAGATCAAAAAAATTAAAACTTAGATATCTTTAAAAATACACATCGGATTTTTGCAAAATTAATATATTTGGAAAGCTCTTTAAATTATCTACGTAATGAGTACAAACAAGGATATTAAATTTTTATTTTAAGATTTTTTTTCTTCCATTATTATCAAATTTGATGTTGTTAAAAGAATCCAATTCAAGCATGTGCATCGCACATGTGGCCTTACTAGTATATATAATATAAACGCAGGCTTTTCTTAAACAGGAAAACAATTAACTAACAAGATTGTTACCTCAAATTTCGCATCCACTTCTCCAATATGATTGCATCTTCGTCCAGGGAGAATTGATATCAAAATATCACCACGTTGTCATCCTTATGCGTGAACAAAAGAATAACAACACACCTCAACCTTTACCGGAAAGGTTGAAAACCTAGTTTTAACAATTGCAAGCAAAAGTTGAAAACCGTCAAACACATATGCTTTTATGCTAAACCAAAACCGATTCAACATATTGTGACTTTTTCACATATTGTTTCTATCAGAACCCCTCATAATCCTTTGATAAAGCCTACCTACAAGGGCTAGAACTTAATCCCGCTAAATCAAAAAGTCACCCAAACCATGAGGGTTCCCAATATATGAGATCGATTATTAAGGTAGTAAAACTGAAATCAAACATCCCATAAACATACATAGCAATAAGGTAAAAGCAATTAAGCACATGCTATGTAAACCAAAAACTATCACAAGAAAAATTACCAATCAAATAATTTTATTCATAATAGTTTTATTCATAATAGACCAATACAATCAATGAAAGAAATAAAAAACTGATGTCTATTTTTTCTTCTCATTTGTGAAACTCTGAAATAGAATTTTTAGAGTTTTCATCCAATGCTGAAACTGGATCCGCAGATTTCACTGGATTCCAATCATCTTCAATGATCACGAGCCTAGATTCAAGACTCACAACATTGTCATTGACTTCTTTAACTTCCTTTCTCAAATCCTTTTCCATGTTCCTTACTTCACATAAAATTAGATCCAGCTTTAGTGAAAGATTCTTGAGAAGATTATCATTGAGAGATGAGATCTCTTCATTAGGAACATCATGTCAAGTCTGAGATGAATCGGAATCTCCATCGGACGATTCAAGACGAAGTTTCTTGTTTGGAAACAATATTGTCCGGACTTTTTCGGTTTTCCGAGAACTACAACTAGAGGTGGACATTTTTGACAGAACTCTGCGAAAATGTGGCAATATATTTTACCTCTTATAAGTTTTAGAACTTTTCTTCAAAAATCTTTAAGAATATTTTTCATAACCGAAAAATTAATTTTTTGGAAATATTTAAAACTAAATATTTACATCAGTATCCTTACTCCATATTATTAAGGGTAACTCGTAAGGATTCATGATAATCGGTTAGACTATCACAATCTGGTTGTTGAATTTTCTTCCTTTGGAGATTTCAAATGCAGAATGTTTGAGCACTTAGATTCACTTCTTAGTCTTGTTGTGGGATCATGATACTCAAAGAGCTTATTCTCTTGTTTCAAGAGATTTTCGATCTACGATTAGATCTTGATTTTCTCGGTTTTATACAAATCTCTCTTTTTTTATTTAAACATTCCCTTTGAAAATGCCCACTTTGTTTGCACGTAAAGCAAATACCGCATTATCACGCTTCCGAATCGGATCCCTCGGATCTCTTTATTCTTGCCTTCTTGTTTCTTGAATCATTCAACCTAGGTGATGAATTTTCAAAGCGATTGAATCTCTCTCTCAATTTCTGATTTTCTGCTTTTAACACCTTAATCTCATCTTGACAAGAACGAATGTCGGAGATGAATTTAGATACTTGTACTCTTTCGGAGCATTGAGTAATCTCGATTTTCTTTAGGCGCTTGTTAAATTTCTCTTTATCATTCAGAAAACTCTGTTTGAGTTGATCAAGCGATGACTTTATTTCACAAATGTCAGACTTAAGAAGATGAGTTCTTTTATCTTTACATGGAAAATCAAAGGATTGAACTCTTCATGAGTATCTATGTTTGGAAGGGTTTCGAATCACAGATTTCTGCAATAGTTACAACATTATCTATCTCATCAACTTGATTATTCTCATTAGGACAATAATCAAGAGTGGAAGTATAAGCTTTTATTTTCCACTGTGTATCCTTGGTTGGATAGTCTGGAGAGAGATATGGCCAAAGCCTCTGCACTTGTAACATTGGGGAATAACATCATCATCATTCCATGTGTATTCACATTTAAGTGGAGGAACACTTTTCCTTTTTGACGCATGTGCTCCTCTTTTTTCGATGTCTCAACAGTCTTTTTGAATCGTTGAGTAATAAGAGACAAGTGATGGTTTATTTCTCCTTCATCTTCTCGAAAAGAGATCTTCTTGATCATAGGAATTTTCCGAATATTGAGTCGAATCTCCTTTTATGGCTTTATAGCCCGATTGTCCTTTTTTTAGACAACATTTCATGATCAAAGATCTTTAGTTTTCCAACTAAGGAACTTCTATATAGAGACGAAAGATCATTAGCTTCAACGATTGCATGCTTCTTAGAATCGTATCTAGATGGCAACGATCCGAGAATCTTGCATACTATATCCTTTTCGTAATAGTCTTTCCTAACGAGAAAGAGGCATTAATTATCTCGTGTTTAATGTGAAACTTCTCAAAAGTGTCGTTGTCATCCATTCGAACGTTTTCCCACTCGGAAGTGAGGGTTTGAAGTCTAGCTTCTTTCTCTCAAGAATTTCCTTCGAATACGATCTCGAAGATTATCCCAAGCTTCTTTCGAAGTTTGACTTGTTGACACATGATGTTGTAGGTTTCGACTTACAACATGAATAATAGCATTCAAACCATCTGAATTCTGCTTTGCAAGTGCCTTTTCTTCGTTCTAAAACTCGCTAAGCGTTTAAACTTAGTTTCCGAATTTTCTCTCTTTGGTAGAGTATAACCATCGACGACTAATATCCAAGTATTAAAGTCTCGTGATTGAAGAAAAGATCTCATAGCAAATTTCCACCATAGATAGTTTGTTCCCTCAAATCTTGGCGGCACGTTAATTGAAGTCGATTCATGAGAACTCGAGTTTATTCTTATAGGTTGGATCGCACCAAACACAGATTGATAGATCTTTTCGTGTTTGCCTCGCTCCGATACCAATTGAAAAGGCGAGGGTACCCAAATATACCTCAACCTAAAACTTTCCTACCTATAAGTCCTTTCTCCGAAAGTGATTGTCTATGGACTGAGTCGAGATAATACAACTAATCGGTTCACACTTCGTGTGATTGTCTATGGATATGAGATCGAGACAATACAACAACAAAGTATGTTTACTTGATACAAAGGTTCTGGACTTAACCAAACACAATAGGATTGCTTATCAAGTAAATAGGAATTAACGCTTGTGTGATTTACTTTAATTATAATAAAACAATTATAATGCGAAAAATAAAAGTAAATGACACACCAAGATTTTGTTAACGAGGAAACCGCAAATGCGAAAAACCCCCGGACCTTGTCCGTAATTGAATACTCTCAAGATTAAGCCGCTACACAAAATTACACCTAACTTCGTATAGTTGAGACCAAGTAACTAACCCTATAGTTCACTTAGTTCCGTCTCGTATTCCCATGCCTTCGACTTGTGAATAAGTCACGTACTTGGAACAATTCCTTTGGTTCGTATTCCAAACAATAAAGGAACAACAAATCTGTTTGGTATCAACTCTATTCAACCAAGTGATATGAGTCTGACAAAGGCTCTTCTCGTTTATCTTAACATAAACTCCTTCGTCGGTCCTTAGATCTATCTTATGTTCAATCACCCAAAGGTAATCGTTTAAGATTAAGCCAATCAATACCTTTAATCACAAGGAAACGTATTGATGCCGATCTACTCAATTAATCAATCCAATCTACCACAAGAATAAACCGATTATTAATTGGATCCTCTTTTACCGAAACAAGTATTGTGCACATCAAAGATTATAAAACCCAAGTCAGATCTTCAATATCTTCTTTGTCTTCAAATCTTCTTAAATCTTCAATAAAAACTCGCACACAATCACTTGAATCTCTTGTGATCAATCACGCACGTAACTGAGTCTCATTAACAATGGATTATCACAAGATTGTCTTTAGAACTAACAACAAAGTCTAAAGATCCATGTCAAAACTATGAACTAGTTTGAGTGAATCTTATATCGAAGAGAAGATTCTCAAGAATAAACAAACTAGGTGCAATCGATTTCAACCACCGTTAGTCAATCAAATCAATCGAAAACAAAGATAAACCGCAATTATCTAGTTTCCCACCAACGGTCGCGCTAGAGATTCTCAATCCCAAAGAAGACTTTAAATCGAGCGACTCAGAAGAGATTTCACCTAATTAGGTTACTCTCCTCTCCGAATAGGCGGCTACACTAAGAATAACAACAAAAGAGTAAATCATGTTATTACGAAGGATTAGTTTGCTAGAAAGGCAAACTTCGTGTATTTATAAACAAGGAAGTTTGGACACCAAGGAATTTCCAAAACCGAAAATATTCTCAAGATATTCATAAAAGCACGTTCGGTTTTCATAATTCCCGCAAATGCTCTGTCCAAAAATAACGATCGAAATCTCTCTAAAATCTAATTAGTAAATGCACATTACTAATTACGAATTTCCCTACAAAATGAAATTAATAACCTTAATTAAAAGATTCTTAACTTACTTATGTTTCGATCCTGGGGATTCTCTTCCCTTAGCCGTTAAGGAATATCTTTGAACAATTATAAAATAAACATTCACAACACGTGTTCAAAGTTTGTCGATATCTTAATTTTGTAAGTTCTCTTTCACACTTACAACCTTGAAACCGATTTGCCACACTTCCAAACAAGTTTAGAATTGGTTCATCTGACTTTCAAGAACCATGTGATTGATCAAACCAATATTCAATCACAATCATGGGTTTACTGGTTCTACCAAAACAAGTTTCGGTTCTACCTCCATGTGAGTACTGTGCATAGTCACACTAGCTTCCCAAAAGTTCGGTTGACTAGGTACTAGGATAGGTTCCCACATATATATGGTATCTAACTTATATGTGTTGCACATGTCCATAGGATCGGTTCCCCTTTCTCGCTATAAACCTTGCCGCACCCCATATAAGGATCGGTTCCCTTTGATGTACTTGCACCCCTTACTAGGATCGGCTCCTTTCCCCTTACTAGGATCGGTTCCCTTTCCCTTACAAGGTCGACATACAAAATCCGATCATACCACAGGTGATTACTTAAGATCGGTTTTACTAATAAAAGTTATACCAATACATAAGTCGGCCTTTGTGAACAGTTCTACAAATAACACAACAAGTTGTGAGCGGTTATACTCTATCACACATATTGGTTGTTCATAAGATATGCAATGAATAACAAAACCAATAACACCTGGCAATTTCCTTTTCCGTTCACAAACAAGTTTATGAACTTACTTCCTTAGAATACATGTAAACATTGTTCCCTTGGATGAAATCCTCACCTCATACCCATACATAATCACAATAGCATTCAAATGATTATGGCGATGTCTTATCTACAAAGTTTAATGGTTAAGCAATAAACCTCGTATTGTATTCCTTAATACTATGTCTATCTAGAGTTCAAATATGCTTCGCAGTTATGTTTTCAATATGCATGACTTGAAAGATACGTTAGGGAATGAAACAGTTCAAGTCAAATATCACTAACCTCGAGTGGAAGGATGATTGTTGTCGTTGTAGATCCTTGCTTCTTCACATCTTCAAGTCTTCGCAATAGTTGTAAACTTTCAAGCTAACCTATACGAAGTTTAACTCTAGTACATAATCAAGCGACTCTTAACATGAGTTTTGATTCACTAAAATATGACAACCAAACTTGACATACCAACGCTTGGTGGGTTCAACCGAGCCATGCTCTAACACTTTGAAAATCATCTCGGTAATTTCGACTGGTTCGTTATTAGAGATAGACTCATCCATAATAATCAGATTGCTTCAAAAATGACTTATGAGGTCTTTAACGTGTTTGCCTACTCTGATACCAATTGAAAAAGCGGGGGTCTAAAAACCTCACCCAATATTTCGTTTAGGCAATCTGTATGGATAAACTCCAATATAATTCTGAGAGCACCAAAGTCTATTGAATATATAGATAAATCTGTCTCCCACCGATATACGTACGAGTTTTGTTATGTCTTTTGATAAATCAAGGTGAACATGAACCAATTGATAAACCTAACTTATATTCCCGAAGAACAACCTAGTAATATCAATCACCTCACAATAATCTTAATCGATTAACGAAACAAGATATTATGGAATCACAAACAATGAGACGAAGGTGTTTTTGACTACTTTTCAATCTTGCCTATTGGAGAATAAATCTTGAGCAAATCTTAAAGAAGATAGTACTCAATCACAATAGAAAAAACAACAAGATCGAACATGCCACTCAGAGAAAATAGTTGGGTCCGCTTCACAATCTCAATGAAGTCTTTAAGTCGTTAACCTACTGGGTTTTAGAAAAACCTAAGGTTAAAGTCTTAAAGGAGAATCGACTCTAGTCGCAACTAGTCTCACACAGGAGGTGTGGGGATTAGGTTTCCCAGTTGCTAGAGTTCTCCTTTATATAGTCTCCAAATCAGGGTTTGCAATCAATGCTACCTTGGTAACAAAGCATTCAATATTCACCGTTAGATTAAAACCTGATAAGATTCAAGCTAATATCTTTCAACCGTTAGATCGAACTTAGCTTGTCATACACAAATGAAATGTAACAACATTTAGATAAAGGCAATCGTACCTAAACGTGTACACTTAGTTGGTTCAACAATAGTTAACCGAGGTTAGCCATATGAACACTTCCATACCAACCTTATTCATCTTTATCACAACTAGTTCAAATGACTCAAATGAAACTAGTTAGAGAGAGTTGTTCAATTGTTTATATTCTCATAGAAGTATACAAGACACAATTGAAGCAAAATTGATTTTGATTCACTCGAATCGTTTCATGAACATTATAGCCACGGTTTGCAAAAGATTGCATTCCTTAATATATAAATGTATTAGTTCATGAACAAACCGATTTTAGAACATTAACCTACTCAAGTACGCAAACGGGTACACATACTTACAACCTCAGTTGAATTCCGGAACTTAGACTTACGCTAGTACGCGTACGTGTACGCATACTTAGTTCCCGAACTTCCATTCACCAACCAGTACGGGTACGGATACTATGGTTCCCGGACTTGGACTTTACACAAATGTGAATAAACACACTATGTTTATATCCAACCATGGTTACATGCTCTAAACTCTCATTTCAATCATTGAAAAATTCTTAGAAGACAACAATAGATATTTCACATAACTATCAGCTCCAAAGCAATTTTCAAGTGATCGAATGATCAATACGAAACATTCCGAGTCTACACCAAATGATTGCATCACACAAATCATGTTAGATTTTACAAGGCGATTTTCACATGATCATCTTTTGACTTTCGTCAAGAATAAAACATGAACTTGGTTAAAGCAAAAGCTTACCAACACATATTTATAGAAATGGATAAGCGAAATAAACTCGGCTCGAAATATCAAATGTGTATAATTGAAGTCTATATAGCAATACGAATTTTGTCTCAAATAGGAGATAGAGTAGATAGACTTTTGAGTGATAGATGAGTTCAAGTCTCCACATACCTTTTGTTGATGAAGTTCCACAAGTTCCCTTGAGTAGTTCTTCGTCTTCATTCGATGAACGCCGTGAAGTCTAAAGCTCAACCGCACTTTTTATACTAATCCGAGACTTAGCCATAAGTAGACTAGAAATCAAGACTTATAGTTTTGGAAACTAAACTTGACAACCAAACTTGAGATATCAACGCTTGTAAGTTCGACCTAGCATTGCTCTAACATCATCCTCTAAAGAAGATGAACGAACTAAAATTCCTCCTAAAGCGCGTACTAGAAGAAGGAATGCAAAAGGTAAGAGATGCTCTTCAAATAAGATAAACAATCTCAATGTATCTATTGTAGATATATACAAATGGTGAGTTACTTTCTCACCCTATCATTACTTAGTATTTGACTAGTGCATCTTCAAAGTATCTTGAGAGCTATGAGGATTGCATGGAAGCATCATAATTATTATTACAATTCTGATATGAGATATCTCAAGTAATGAATAAGGGTTCAATTTTCTTTAAAGTTCATTAAGTTTGTCTTATAATGGGCCTTACTCCCAAAATCCCTATTGCGTTACTTCTCTTTATGGTCCTCAAACTCATCAACTCACGTGAACAGTAACCCTAATAGATGCCTTTTCGAGTAAGTAAGTGTTTTTCTAATCTTATTCTAACTCTTAGTCATGAAACTACCATCCTTGATGAAGAAGATGTCAAAGAAAAAAACTCACTGCAAGGTGCCTTAAGTAAAAGGGTAGCTATGATGAAATAACAAAATTCCTGGTATAAAAAATCAATAAAGGATTTAACGAATCCTAGCTTATTTTGTGACATTTGTTCTTTGCGATCATATTCAGGTGATTAAAACATACATCTCATTTTTTTTCCTTATAGGTTAAGCTCTTAAATATTGCAAAAGAAGAGTAAACTATTTTGAGAATGACAGTATTGATCTCTCCACGATTACACTTTTTTCGAATATAGTGCTACATAATTTCGTAAGATGTTCACCAGGAATCTACTTACTTCCTTGATTGCAGAATCGCCGGGGAATAGGTGGTGAACTTTAATCTCTATGTTCGTACATGAGTAGAGAAGTTATAATTCGTATTTGAGTCATATCATACTAATTGTTCTCTTGTTTGTAACTGAAAAGACGAGGGTACCCAAATACACCACAATCTTTTTTGTTTCAACCTATAAGTCCTCTTATCAAGTGTGATCGTCTATGGACAAAGTCGAGACAATACAAAAACTTCGGTATTCACACTTTGTGTGATCGTCTATGGATACGAGATCGAGACAATGGGACAAAAAGATAACTTATGTGATTGACTATGGATACAAGATCGATACGATACGACAATCAAAGTGTGATACTTGATAATAGGTTCTGTAATAACCAAACTCTATAGGATCACTATCAAGTATAACAGAGTTAACGTAAAGTGCAATTTACTTTAATTATAATAAAACAATTATAATGCGGAAAAGTAAAGTAAATGGCACAACAAGATTTTGTTAACGAGGAAACCGCAAATGCAGAAAAACCCCGGGACCTAGTTTGAATACTCTCAGAATTAAGTCGTTATACAAAATCTAAACCAACTTCGTATAGTTGAGACCAAGCGGACTACCCCTAGCTACTTAGTTCCTTCGATCCCCGCACCTTCGACTTCTAGAGTCACGCATGTGAATAGCAAGTCCTTTGGATCGTATTCCAAATAACAAAGGAAGAATTTGTTTGGTGACCACTCTAATCAATCTTTCCTACAAGATATATATCAGTCGTTGACAAAGGCTCTTATGTTTAATCTAATAAACTCCTTTGTCTGGTTAGATCAATCTAACTTTAACTACCGAAATAGTCAAGTACATATTCGCACTCAATCAAAATAAATCTCAAAGAGATATATTGAGAATGTCGATCTCACGCAACTAATCAATCGAATAAATCGATTCTAGTTGGATCCCAGCCGATCAAGGTTTGTGCACACAAATTCACAAGATACGAAACCAATAAGAAATCTTTTTTCGCTCTTCAAATCTTCTTTAATCTCAATAACTTGCATAACACCACTTGAATCTCTTGTGATCAATCACGCATATAACGAGTCTCAGTAATGGATTATCACAAGTTGTCTTTTAGATCTAACAACAGTTCTAAAGATCCTCCGATACTTCGATCTAGTTTGAGTGAATCTTATATCGGAAGAGAAGATTCTCAAGAATAACAAACTAGGTGTAATCAAAGTTTCAACAAACGTTAGTCAATCAAATCAATCGAAAACTAATAACAATGCAATTATCTAGTTTCCCACCAATGGTACTCGTAGAGCTTCTTGATGAACCGGGTTCGCCAACCCTACAAGACTACCGAACTCGATTGACTACGGTTCGTGAATGCTTCCCATTTGAACTTACGGTTTCCGAACCTGGTTCGCCAACCCTCCCCGTATTTCAAACTCGGATATCTATGGTTTTCGAACCGGTTTGCCAAGCTTATACCAGGAGTAGAAATATCAGATAGTTCATTCCTCTTACAATGTTTGAAACATTTCACATGGTAAAATCATTTGCATGGGAAAATTTCAATTGATCCACAAACTAATTCACACAATAAATTATTTAGAACTAATGTTGTTTAAGGATCCCCGAACATCTTTGCTAGAATCATATTTCGAGATTTTTAACAACACAAGCTTTACTTGAAACTTCTTCTTTGTAAATCTACTAGAAGTCATACGACATCGTCTCAAGAAGATAGAATGGTAATATAGTGAGTAAAATGAAATGGTTCAGCCTTCACGTACCTGATACAGAAGTCCTCCAAATGTCTTCGTTGATCTTTAGTCTTCAAGGGTGATGTCGGATACTCAACTACCAAATTCTAACTTAGTCTGAGACTTGACTTAGTATACTGATCGCTGTCGTATGCGTCAAAAATAATTTCACTTTCCTAAAGTATGTGATAAGAAAGAGTTCGTATCCACAGAGAGGCGATTGTAGTTATTTCGTAATCAATTTCTTAAAGTAACCGATTGGGGGGATTTCTTATTTCTATTTAAACAATAAAAACAAATTAAAAGCAAAGCAAATTGTAGAAAGTAATCAATGGAGAGAGATATTGGTCAAGGAATTCATCTTCAAACTTAGGCATGTGCGTGCATATATGATTAGAATTACGATTTAATCTCTTGTGTTATCAAAAGCCTAGAGAATCAAGAAAGCAAGATAATCTATTAATTTCTCAAGTTCATCAACACACACATTAGGGCTGCGTATGTGAATTTTACCTAAAGAATAACCTAACGCCTTGCGCTAATCAAGTTCAATTCTAGAGCATTAAGTTTCAGAAATAGGCTAATCAATGCAATTGTCATGCGTTGCGCAAACAATTCGGACAATGGTCAAACTCTACATATGATTACGAGAGTGTATCACTACAAACCGTAAACATATCATGCTACTTGTATTCAAGGTTATCGCTTGATGAAAAACCCTAAAATAGCTATGGACTAAGATGGAAGTTCAATTAATTGGCCACTTAACTAATCAAACACCATAATCCTATCACAATACTTCAATCATGTGATCATAAAAACCGCAGAGAATTGAACGATAAACAAGAGAGAAAACTAATACATAAAGCACACACAAGTTTTAGAAATCGGACTACATCCTTAACCAATAATAGAGAATTTAGCTACTCATAGCTATGGAGTTCATCATCATCAATATTCAATAATAAAACAAAGAGGAAGAAGAACAAAACCAAACCCTAGAAGCGTAAACAAAAACGGCTCTCCAAAGTTCCAAGAATAAGATATATGAGATAAGATGATTTCCAAAAGTTGTAGAATTCCTCTTTTTATAGCCTTTCTCTCCTTCCAAAATTAGGTCAAGTCTTCAAAGTCCATTAGATGAAAATCCACCAAGCCCACAAGGAAGAGAGACCCATGTAGAAAATATGACCCAAAAATCGTCGCTGGAAATCGGGATTGTGGCCGGAAATTGGCCGGAGAAGTGCCCGGAAATCGGCTCCGGTGACCGGCAAAGTCCGCCCGGCCACCGGTCAACGAGTCAGAACGGCCGGGTCAACGGGTCAGAACGATTCAACTCGGTCAGACCGAGTCAGGTAGCCAAGTTAGACCTGAGTCATAGTCAGCCTGCTGACCTGCTAAGGCCATTAAATACGGCTGTTGCAGGCCATAACCCTCCAGCTGCAACTGTACCTCTATAACCCAGCTACTCCAAATGCATAACCTGTGTCTTCTGTAGCTTCAAATCCCATTAACATCAGCTTCATAACCTATAATCAACAGCGGCAACACCAACCTCATACTCCATTCAATCAAAATATTCAAATGTATCACTATCAGTTACTCTTCTTGTCTAGCTCCATATCTACAAACACATGACAGTCACCATAGGAATATCATCTCCAGTTCATAAATTCAGTAATAGCTGCATTCACTGGCACCAGCTTTTGACACAGCCACCTTCATCACTGCAACAACATCTTTCTTCTTTCTTGGCCAAAGCATCTATTTCATGTTCCGAGTCCTCCAAATCAACACCATTTATAGCAAAAACATGTATTAAACTGCCATCGAACCATGGCACCGCACCCGGATTCCATTGCACGATCTGTCCGCATAAAACTTATCCAAAATCCCACTATCTCGAGCCGTTGTTTGATCTTCTTGTTTGTCTTTCGAACCGCACTTGGTCCGTCTTCCCTTTACAGCCCCACAACAGACAGCATCACAATCTATAGCTCAGCTCAACAACGTGCAGTTACGAACCCAACTTCTATATCTTCGCAACTCCCAAATCCCGTCTTTAATCCTCGCCATTCACCCATGGAATCGACGGCAACAACATCAGCTTTGCATCTTTTTCCAGCCTGAGACTTATCCACTATCCTGCTTACGTTGCCTCATGTAACCAACTCCCAAATTGAACCAATTCAGCCCTGAACTCGAGTCGACACACCACCAGTACCCATACAAATCCAGTTTATTTCCCTCCTCCAAACCACCTTCGTTCAACGACCTGCAAACATCGCCTCGACTGCATCCACTCAAATATCATATAGCATTCTAATTCATCAGGTCCCCATCAGGTGTTCTCAATCTCTAGTTTCACAATACAGAACACCACTGCAAACATAATTCACCAACCCTTGACTACACTGCCTGCAATCATCCACCAACAGCACCAAACTCCATTCCAGCTGCTCCATTGCAGCATAAACACAGCAACAGCAGCCATACTTCCTGAACTTATTGCTTCCCTTGTCATATTCTCAATCCAAGACCCTGCAACAAACTCCATTTAGCTGCAATACCTCAATCTGCATCTCCCTGCCAGTCTTCCATCTTGCAATGCCATCACCGCAACACCTCATATATACTCACTTGTGCACCGCAGTCATCCCCGGAAATGACCATGTAAACTCCATAATCCAGTCCGCACACCGCAACTTGATATAGCCACCAACTCCATCACAAACAGAAAACAACATCAATCTCAATTCCACCATTGCCCCGACTTACACAACCGCAAATCACTCCACACAACACATTCCTCCATCTTCTCTCGCCAATAGTCTCGGTTCCTCCATATACACCGGCTCAAGCTTCACCGCCATCCAACAAGTGCAAGTGCATCTTTGAGCATCAAAACAACAAGACACACCACGGTTCCATTATTGCCGCTCTTCCATACAAGCCATCACAAGCTCAAACCCCAAAGCAAGCTCCTCGCACCCATCCGTAGCTGCTCCTTCCTATCAACCTAACCCAAAAGATTCCAGTCACCCACTTGGACTATAGCACCATTGTCTTCTCTTCCTTTTGATTTCAAAGATCACTTCCTACCACCTAAAGAGCCACCGATACTCAAGCCATCAACCCCTTGTAAAATACATGGCAAAGAACACAATTATAACCCATGTTTTATCTCCAACTTCTGGTCTTGATTGCTCCTTCAATCCATCATCTTCATATAAGCAACTTCTCATTCTTATGAACAACCTCATACCCTCATCTGGATTCGACCTAGGCACTCCATGAATCAAAAAAAAACCATCTGCTCAATCGACAACACAGAGACAACCCCGTTCAATCTCCATCGATTCTTCATTCATCTTCGATTCACGAACCCTAGCTTCGATTTCATTGATCTCTTCTCTTCCGAACCGATTGCAACTCAACCTAGATGAAGTCTAAAACATAAACACAATTTCTTCTTCTCGCCCATCTCGCCTTGAATTGAATCCACTTCCTTCGTAATTTCTTCACCAGAGCTCGTCCAACATCGATCCGATCCCTCAATACCATGGTCGCTTCCTCTCTTTCTCTACTCCAATTTCTAAACAGCACAAGTTCCTCATAACCTTTATTTGATCCAACATATCCCATCTGTTAATCGTCTCCCTTTCTCTTTAATCTCTCTGAATCTCAGACAAAATCTACTTGAGATTTGAGAGCACTGGTTTCTCTAACATTCAGGTGAGTGGAATGAAGAGAAATAATTCCAGGATTGGTGTAAGAAATGAATATGGATATATCCACCCAGATAAGGCAGATAAGGGTTACCCAGCTGGTAGCCCCTTAACATTTGCTGACTGTTATTTAACACTCCTCCTAATAGGGTTGCCCCTTAACCTTGGCTCAGCTCCATATATCATTCGCCTGTGAGATGACAATTTCGCCCTTTTTGCTCAAATTGGATACTTTCTTCTTCTTTTCCTCCGTGCGACTCCAGAGTACCTAATAACTCAAAAACACACGTAAAGTACATAATTTACAAGAAAAATAGCAAAGAAAGCGTAACTACTAGATAGTAAATACGGTGTATTCTACACCTATCGATTCCCCACACTTAGACTTTGCTAGTCCTCGAGCAAATCAAACAAAACAATAAAATACAACAACTCCGTGTCGTCGAGGCTACTACTCACTTTTAGCATAAATAACAAGCCTTTAAACCCCTAAGTGTCCCTAGTGGACGAGTTATAGTCTCGTGAGGGTTTACTAGAGATATACCCACAAAACCTACTTTTCCAACTTACTAGTTCTCCGTAATGATAGTATCCAACGCGCTAAGAAGACATAGAGATTCCGCACACTAGTCATAAGAAGTTAGACACATAAATGAACACAATCTCATTCTTAAAAGTTGAGAGAGAAGTAACCATCCCTTCTCGACTAAAATTCGGGTTCGGAGTGATCAAAAGTCTCGACTCGCCTCACAAGAAAGGGTTTTATGATATTGCGCTCAATAATAAAAACAGCTCTTTTGGGTCACACATGTGTCCAGTTGGAATGAAGAGAGAATCCCGAGACACGTTGAATGGTGGGAAGGCATAACCCTCCAAGTATTTTGAAAACCCACATCTTTTATATATTTTTGAAAACCCATTTTTCCTCGACGATCTCTTCGAAAGGAAATCAAACCATTTAACGAAGGTGGGAATATGCTTACTTACAATAATCCGTTCGGCGTGCAGCTAGCACCACTCTCACAAAGATCCATAGAAACGTCTTCGGTCTTCTATCGGTGTCTTCATCTTCGTCTTCGGTCTTCAACGCTTGATGATAACTCTCGAACTTCGTAGAATCTTGACAATATGATTCTTTCCTCAAATTCCTTGTCGCTTGATACTTCATTACAAATATTCCTTCTTTCCATAGGCTTTATTGAAAGAATACAAAAATAAAAACAAACTATACAAACCAAAAAAAAAAAATTCTCTTTTTTTTTCTTCTTTTTTTTTCTTTTTCTCTTTTTTTTTTTTTTTTTTTTTTTTTTTTCTTTTTTTTTTTTTTTTTTTTTTTTTCGTTTTTTTTTTTTTTTTCATTTTTTTTTTTTTTAGTAACAAATAAAAATAAAACAAAATAAAAACATTTTTCTCTTGTCTCTTTTTTTTTTTTTCGTTTTTTTTTTTTTTTTAAAATTTTTTTTTTTTTTTTTTTTTTTTTTTTTTTTTTGAGACAAGAGAAAGTAAAATACAAATAAAATAAACAATGCCATGGTGTAAGTACTTTACCACTTGAATCTTCACAACTTATATGTCTTGATATCATAAACTTCTCGAACTTTCATCCTTGATAATTTCCGCTCTTGTATTATAGTCTTCAACTTATAAAAATTTCGCCTGTTTTTGTTGCTTTACTCAAATCAAATCTGCCCATTTCTGTACTGCTTGCTTGTAAACCTCGAACGTGTTCAACTTTCCTTCGAATTTGTGATGCTCCTCTTGTTGATGATGATGGTGTTTCTATGGACTGTTGGTGTAGAGATAAAGTGGATGGTGCTAATCATGAACAAGATCACAAGTGGTATGTAAGTTAGCAATTCGATGTCACCAACATGGTTGATAAAAATAGCACTCAAGAGATCAAAATAGTGCTTCTATGGTGGGAAATTGGACAGCTCACCATTCTCACCTCTAATTTACGTACGGTGACACACACTCTAAAAGCACAATTTAGACAGTACAAATAATTGAAGGTTGGTGCCTCACATTATGTAACATGGGTAGTCTCCACTATAGGGGATCACCGTTCTAATACCGAATTCAGCTCGCACCTTATTTGCCACATTTGGCATAGTTAAATCCAACTTTAACTCTCATACAATTAAGAAACCCGATCATATTCTCTCGTCATCTCTAAGTTCGGTCACTATTATGAGATTCTCGATGTAATCTTAGCGACATGTATACTATGTGACTCTAAATAACTACAAGTTGGAGTTTTCTTATTCACTAGTTCACAAAAAGTTGAAAAATTGCAAAAATTTACAACATAAACCACTCCCCCACACTTAAACGTTACATTGTCCTCAATGTAAATTGAATCGTCAAAGTAAGTCAAGGTGGGAAATCCTAATAAGAAATCAGCAAAAACAAAGAAAACAAAACAAGAAAAAAAAAACTAAAAACAAGGAAAGAAATAAATACAATACAAGAAATACTCATCCTTTGGGTTGCCTCCCAATTAGCGCTTGGTTTAAAGTCGTCAGCCCGACTATCTCCTTGCTTTCTATGACTCTCCGTGAGGGAGTACTTCCACAAGATTAACTCCTTCCACGACATCCGAAGAGAAGTTCTCATAATATGGTTTCAACCTATGCCCATTCACTTTAAGTTCATTACCAGTAGCTAAACTACGAATTTCCACTGCACCATGAGAAAACACATTAGTCACAATAAAAGGTCCAATCCAACGTGACCTTAATTTACCCGGAAATAATTGCAAGCGAGAATTAAACAAAAGCACTTTCTGACCAATGCAAAATTGTTTCTTAGAAATCATATTATCATGAAAAGCCCTTGTCTTTTCCTTGTAAATCCGTGAGCTTTCAAATGCATCATTACGAATCTCCTCCAACTCTTGAAGTTGTAACTTTCTTTGCTTTCCAGCCCCATCCAACTCCATGTTGCATTGCTTAATAGCCCAAAACGCCTTATGCTCAATTTCCACGGGTAAGTGACAAGGTTTACCATAAACAAGCCTAAAAGGAGACATCCCAATAGGTGTTTTATATGCGGTTCTATACGCCCACAAAGCATCATTAAGTCGCGAGCTCCAATCTTTCCTTGTGGGATTCACCGTCTTTTCAAGAATTGATTTCACCTCTCGGTTGGAAACTTCGGCTTGTCCATTAGTTTGCGGATGGTAGGGAGTTGCAATCCTATGCGACACATTGTACTTCCTTAACAAGCTTTGTAAGAACCTCGTTTTTGAAGTGTGAACCTCCATCGCTAATTATAGCCCTTGGAATACCAAACCTTGCAAATATATTAGCTTGCACAAAAATCAAACAACTTTAGAATCATTAGTTGGGGGCGGCCTTAGCTTCCACCCATTTCGAGACATAATCCACAACAAGCAAAATATAATAGTTCCCATTAGAATTGACAAAAGGGCCCATAAAATCAATTCCCCAAACATCAAAGACTTCCACAAATTGTATAATAGTTTGCGGCATTTGATTTCGAGCACCTAGATTGCGGTTCTTTGACACCTATCACATGTGATACAAAATGCATGTGCATCCTTAAACAAAGTTGGCCAAAAGAAACCACATTCTAATACCTTGAGAGCGGTTCTCTTACTCCCAAAGTGTCCTCCACAAGCATATGAGTGGCAAAAGACAAGATAGAATTAAATTCAATTTCTAGGAACACACCTACGTATTACTTGGTCACTACAATGCTTCCATAAGTATGGATCATCCCATATGTATTGGTTTCCTAACTTCTTAAGTTTGTCCTCTCAAAGACGAGACAAGTTCTTTGGGATTTGTTTAGACACTAAGTAATTAACAATATCAGCGTACCATGGTTCTCCAAAGGCAATGGAGAATAGTTGCTCAAATCCGGAAACTTTCACGCAACGGGATAGTCTCCTTGTCCACAGCAAGTCGGCTCAAGTGATCCGCAACGGTGTTCTCAATTCCTTTCTTGTCTTTGATTTCAATATCAAACTCTTGCAAGAGTAATATCCATCGTATGAGCCTCGGTTTCGCCTCTTTCTTTGTAAGCAAGTATCTAAGTGCTTTGCATGATCGAAAAAGACAACAACTTTTGTACCAATTAGATAAGAGCGAAACTTTTCTAAAGCAAAAACAATGGCTAATAACTCCTTTTCAGTGGTTGTGTAGTTTTGTTGGGCCTCATTTAACGTTTCTAGAAGCATAATAAATAGCATGAGGAAGCTTCCCCACACGTTGCCCAAGCACCGCACCAACCGCATAATCACTAGCATCACACATGAGTTCAAACGGCTTACTCCAATCCGGTGGTTTAATGATATGGGCTGAAATCAAAAGTTCTTTCAAACGATTGAATGCCGCCATACATTTCTCATCAAAGTTAAAAACCACATCTTTTTGCAATAAGTTACAAAGTGGTGATGCTATCTTGGAAAAGTCCTTGATGAACCTACGATAAAAACCGCATGACCAAGAAAAGAACGTATCTCCCTCACCGTGAGTGGAGGGGTTAGAGCACGAATAAGGTCTATCTTAGATTTATCGACTTCCAAGCCTTTAGAAGATATTATATGGCCTAAAACTATGCCATGAGTTACCATGAAATGGCACTTCTCCCAATTTAGCACAAGATTTGTTTCAACACATCGTTCAAGGATTAGAGACAAATTGTTCAAGCAAAGGTCAAAAGAATCACCAAAGACACTAAAGTCATCCATGAACACTTCGATTATGTTTTCAACATATTCCGAAAAGATACTTACCATACACCTTTGAAAGGTAAAATGAGCATTGCATAGGCCAAAAGGCATCCTTCTATAAGCAAAAGTACCGAAAGGACAAGTGAAAGTGGTTTTCTCTTGGTCCTCCTGCTATCACAACTGATTATAACTCGAATAGCCATCAAGAAAGCAATAGTAAGAATGTCCAGCTAAACGTTCAAGCATTTGATCAATAAAAGGTAATGGAAAGTGATCTTTTCTAGTGGTGGCATTCAATTTTCTATAATCAATACAAACCCTCCAACCGGTTTGCACACGAGTTGGGACGAGTTCATTCTTATCATTCTCCACCACCGTTACTCCGATTTCTTTGGTACCACTTGTACCGGGCTTACCCACTTGCTATCGGAGATGGGGTAGATAACACCCACGTCCAAAAGCTTGAGTATCTCCTTTTTCACGACTTCCATCATGGGAGGATTCAAACGACGCTGCGCTTCCCTTGTAGGCTTTGAATCATCCTCCACACGAATCTTATGCATACAAACGGCAGGCTTATACCCTTGATATCGGCGATTGTCCATCCTATGGCCGTCTTGTACTTCCTTAGCACCCTTAGAAGTTTTTGCTCCTGTAATTCATTAAGCTCGTTAGAAACAATCACGGATAAATCTTCATTGTCACCCAAGTACAAGTACTTTAAGTGACTTGGAAGAGGTTTCAATTCTAAACTTGGAGGTTTAACAATAGATGGCACAAGTTTTTCATTATTGCAAGGTAAAGACGCATATGAAACATTCTTAGTTGCTGATTTTTCCGGTAATGAGTTAAGAGAACCAATGGTTTCTTTCATCTCATCACTATACGCATAAACCGTTGTCAATAGGTGTAGTGAGCACGGTTTCCAAAGTATCAACACCATTCAACTCAAACATTTGTTGCGCCAATGTGTCCATCATATCAATGGAGAAACAAGAATGGACATCGCTAGGATATCTCATCGTCTCGAAAATGTTGAAACGTATTATTTCTCCATCAAACTCCATAGTTAGCGTTCCCTTGTCAACATCAATAATGGTTTTCGCCGTTTTCATGAAGGGACGCCCAAGTAGCAATGGAAGAGACGAGTCCTAGTGAACCTTCATCCATCTCTAACACGCAAAAGTCCGCCGGAAATACAAGTTGATTAACCCGCACAAGAACATCCTCAACAATACCCATTGGGTAGACATTAGAACGATCGGCTAATTGCAACACAATTCCAGCCTTTTTAAGAGGACCAAGATCAAGTGAATTATACATAGACGCGGACATGACATTAACGGAAGCACCTAAGTCCAACATAGCTTTATTAAATGTAGTGTTACCAATTGTGACGGGAATGTCAAAGCTACCCTGTCCTTGCACTTAAGTGGGAGTTTATGTTGTAAGATTGTCAAGCATTCTCCCCCACACTAAGCACTTCATTACCTTTGAGCCTTTGCTTATTGGTACACAAGTCCTTCAACACCTTTGCATACTTTGGAACTTGCTTGATTGCATCTATGAGTGGTATGTTCACATGGATCTTTTTTAGAACGTCTAAAATCTCCTTTTCTAGTTCCGCCTTCTTAGAACTTGCAAATCTGCGAGGGGAAAGGTAGAGGAGGAACATAAGTAGAAACCTAGTTTTAGAGTTAGGAATAGGTACCTCAGAAGTTTGGGGAGAATCCTCGGTTTTCTCCTCCAAAATAGGTTCCTTTGGTGTTTCCACCACGCCCGAATCAGCAACTTCGGGTTGCACAAGTTGTGTACCACTTCTCAATGTAATTGCATTAACACCCTCTTTTGGGTTGATAGGTTGAGAAGGGAGTTTCCCACCATTTTGTGCCTTCAATTGATTCAACTCCATAGCCATAGAACCAACTTGAGTTTGCAACTCCAACCGAACTCTTCGTTCGTTGCATAAAATATTTCAAAGAACTCCTCCATATTGGACCCCATTTGAGGTTGTTGTTGTTGTTGAAATTGTTGTCTCGGTTGGAATTGTTGTTGTTGAGGTTGAAATCCACTCGGGTTTTTGAAACTAGATTGTTGAACCGCTCCTTGCTTATTGGCATAGCTAAAGTTGGGGTGATCTCTCCATCCCGGATTGTAAGTGTTGGAGTAGGGATCATACCGTCTTTGTTGATTTGGAAAGATCGCATTAGCTTGCTCGTCTTCATAAGATTGAGAGGAACTCGGTATCACCGCATGCTGCAACTTGTTGAAGCATTGCGTTCATGTTACCCATTTGTTGACGAAGCTCTTCAACCTCGCTCACTTCACTCACCCTTCTTAGAAGCACATCCGAACCACGACTCAAGAATTGTTGTGAGTTCGGCCGCCATGTTTTCAATCAACTCTCTAGCTTGTGCCACCGTCTTGTTAACTAGTGCACCACCACCCGCAGCGTCGAGGAGATTCCTATCACTTGATTGGAGTCCTTCATAGAAATATTGAATGATCATAGCATCACTAAATTGGTGGTGAGGGCAGCTTGCCACCAATCTCTTATATCGTTCCCAACATTCATATAGAGATTCTCCCACATTTTGCTTCATCCCACAAATCTCCTTGCGAATTTGAGTAGCTTTTGATGCGGAAAATATCTCTCTAAAAAGAGTTTCTTCAACCCATTCCATGTTGTGACACTTCCTGGAGGTAAATAAACAACCAATCCTTAGCACTATCCATTAAAGAGAAACGGAAAACTTTCAACATTGCACCATCCGCTGCAACATCCGGGAAGCATGGCCGTGACAATGGTGTGGAAGTCCATAAGATGTTTGTTTGGATCTTCATTCACCATGCCATGGAACTTTGGTAATTCTCTAAGCAACCCTTTAATTTCAAAAGTAGAGTCCGTTTGAATACACCCCCGTTGTATATCAAGCCTATGAGAAGCTAAGTCCTTGAGTGAACGATTTGCATCACCCATTGCTCCTTGTTCTTCCACGTGTGTTTCCTCTACGATTGGAACCTCTTTTCCTTCTTCTCGCTTGTTGGAAAATCTCTTCTCCTACTTCCTCCTCGTGCTCGTCCGTTGTGTCTTGACTTGGTTGGAGTATTGTGCCTCGTCGAGTAGCTATCCCGCACCTTGGATAATTCCAATCCTTAGAAGCCAGAGATTAGGCACTGCAAACAATTCTCGCAAAACAAGTGAGAAACAAGACAAGAAACAAAAAGCAAAGATGAAAAAGCAGAAATTGTAAAAAGAAACTAAAAACTTAATAACTAGCCGTATGCCTCCCCCTGCAGCGGCGCCTAAAATTTGATCATTTGTCGTATGCGTCAAAAATAATTTCACTTTCCTAAAGTATGTGATAAGAAAGAGTTCGTATCCACAGAGAGGCGATTGTAGTTATTTCAGTAATCAATTTCTTAAAGTAACCAATTGGGGGGATTTCTTATTTCTATTTAATTAAACAATAAAAACAAATTAAAAGCAAAGCAAATTGTAGAAAGTAATCAATGGAGAGAGATATTGGTCAAGGAATTCATCTTCAAACTTAGGCATGTGCGTGCATATATGATTAGAATTACGATTTAATCTCTTGTGTTATCAAAAGCCTAGAGAATCAAGAAAGCAAGATAATCTATTAATTTCTCAAGTTCATCAACACACACATTAGGGCTGCGTATGTGAATTTTACCTAAAGAATAACCTAACGCCTTGCGCTAATCAAGTTCAATTCCTAGGAGCATTAAGTTTCAGAAATAGGCTAATCAATGCAATTGTCATGCGTTACGCAAAACAATTCGGACAATGGTCAAACTCTACATATGATTACGAGAGTGTATCACTACAAACCGTAAACATATCATGCTACTTGTATTCAAGGTTATCGCTTGATGAAAAACCCTAAAATAGCTATGGACTAAGATGCAAGTTCAATTAATTGGCCACTTAACTAATCAAATACCATAATCCTATCACAATACTTCAATCATGTGATCATAAAAACCGCAGAGAATTGAACGATAAACAAGAGAGAAAACTAATACATAAAGCACACACAAGTTTTAGAAATCAGACTACATCCTTAACCAATAATAGAGAATTTAGCTACTCATAGCTATGGAGTTCATCATCATCAATATTCAATAATAAAACAAAGAGGAAGAAGAACAAAACCAAACCCTAGAAGCGTAAACAAAAACGGCTCTCCAAAGTTCCAAGAATAAGATATATGAGATAAGATGATTTCCAAAAGTTGTAGAATTCCTCTTTTTATAGCCTTTCTCTCCTTCCAAAATTAGGTCAAGTCTTCAAAGTCCATTAGATGAAAATCCACCAAGCCCACAAGGAAGAGAGACCCATGTAGAAAATATGACCCAAAAATCGTCGCCGGAAAACCTGGATTGTGGCGGAATTGGCGGGAGAAGTGCCGGAAATCGGCTCCCGGTGGCCCGGCAAAGTCCGCCTCAACCCACCGCGGTCAACGAGTCGAGAACGTAGGGTCAGCGGGTCGGAGAACGATTCAACTCGGTCAGACCGAGTCAGGTAGCCAAGTTAGACCTGAGTCATAGTCAGCCTGCTGACCTGCTAAGGCCATTAAATACGGCTGTTGCAGGCCATAACCCTCCAGCTGCAACTGTACCTCTATAACCCAGCTACTCCAAATGCATAACCTGTGTCTTCTGTAGCTTCAAATCCCATTAACATCAGCTTCATAACCTATAATCAACAGCGGCAACACCAACCTCATACTCCATTCAATCAAAATATTCAAATGTATCACTATCAGTTACTCTTCTTGTCTAGCTCCATATCTACAAACACATGACAGTCACCATAGGAATATCATCTCCAGTTCATAAATTCAGTAATAGCTGCATTCACTGGCGCCAGCTTTTGACACAGCCACCTTCATCACTGCAACAACATCTTTCTTCTCTTCTTGGCCAGCATCTATTTCATGTTCCGAGTCCTCCAAATCTGAACACCATTTATAGCAGCAAACATGTATTAAACTGCCATCGAACCATGGCACCGCACTTGGTTCCATTGCATTGTCTGCGCAAAAACTTATCCAAAATCCCACTATCTCGAGCCGTTGTTTCATCTTCTTGTTTGTCTTTCGAACCGCACTTGGTCCGTCTTCCCTTTCTGACCCCACAATAGACAAACATCACAATCTATAGCTCACTCAACAACGTGCGATTCTGAACCCAACTTCTATATCTTCGCAACTCCCAAATCCGTCTTTAATCCTCGCCATTCACCCATGGAATCGACCAGCAACAACATCGACTTTGCATCTTTTTCCGACTGAGACTTATCCACTATCACGCTTACGTTGCCTCATGTAACCAACTCCCAAATTGAACCAATTCAGCCCCCGAACTCGAGTCGACACACCACCGGTACCCATACAAATCCGAGTTTATTTCCCTCCTCCAAACCACCTTCGTTCAACGATTTGCGCACATCGATTCGTTGCATCCACTCAAATATCATATAGCATTCTAATTCATCGAGGTCCCCATCGGTGTTCTCAATCTCTAGTTTCACAATACAGAACACCACTGCAAACATAATTCACCAACCCTTGACTACACTGCCTGCAATCATCCACCAACAGCACCAGACTCCATTCCAGCTGCTCCATTGCAGCATAAACACAGCAACAACAACCATACTTCCTGAACTTATTGCTTCCCTTGTCATATTCTCAATCCAAGACCCTGCAACAAACTCCATTTAGCTGCAATACCTCAATCCAATCATCTCACGCCCGGTCTTCCATCTTGCAATGCCATCACTGCAACACCTCATATATACTCACTTGTGCCGGTGCAGTCATCCCCGGAAATGACCATGTAAACTCCATAATCCAGTCCGGACACTGCAACTTGATATAGCCACCAACTCCATCACAGCGAGAAACAACATCAATCTCAATTCCACCATTGCCCGACTTACACAACTGCAAATCGGCTCCACACAACACAGATTCCTCCATCTTCTCTGGCCAATAGTCTCAGTTCCTCCATATACACTGGCTCAAGCTTCACCTGCCCATCCAACAGTGCAAGTGCATCTTTGAGCATCAAAACAACAGCACACACCACAGTTCCATTATTGCCAGCTTCCATACAAGCCATCACAGAAGCTCAAACCCCCAGCAAGCCTGCACTCCATCTGTAGCTGCTCCTTCCTATCAACCTAACCCAAAAGATTCTGAGTCACCCACTTGGACTATAGCACCATTGTCTTCTCTTCCTTTTGATTTCAGCATCACTTCCTACCAGTCTAAAGAGCCACCAGATACTCAAGCCATCAACCCCTTGTAAAATACATGGCAGCAACACAATTATAACCCATGTTTTATCTCCAACTTCTGGTCTTGATTGCTCCTTCAATCCATCATCTTCATATAAGCAACTTCTCATTCTTATGAACAACCTCATACCCTCATCTGGATTCGACCTAGGCACTCCATGAATCAAAAAAAACCATCTGCTCAATCGACAACACAGAGACAACCCCGTTCAATCTCCATCGATTCTTCATTCATCTTCAGATTCACTAACCCTAGCTTCAGTTTCATTGATCTCTTCTCTGAACTGATTGCAACTCAACCTAGATGAAGTCTAAAACATAGAAACACAATTTCTTCTTCTCAGTTCATCTCAGTTTTGAATTGAATCCACTTCCTTCGTAATTTCTTCACCAGGAGCTCGTCAACATCGATCTGATCCCTCAATACCATGGCTGCTTCCTCTCTTTCTCTACTCCAATTTCTAAACAGCACAAGTTCCTCATAACCTTTATTTGATCCAACATATCCCATCTGTTAATCGTCTCCCTTTCTCTTTAATCTCTCTGAATCTCAGACAAAATCTACTTGAGATTTGAGAGCACTGGTTTCTCTAACATTCAGGTGAGTGGAATGAAGAGAAATAATTCCAGGATTGGTGTAAGAAATGAATATGGATATATCCACCCAGGATAAAAATGGATAAGGGTTACCCACTGTAGCCCCTTAACATTTCTTGACTTTGTTATTTAACACTCCTCCTAATAGGGTTGCCCCTTAACCTTGGCTCAGCTCCATATATCATTCGCTTTGTGAGATGACAATTTCGCCTTTTTGCTCAAATTGGATACTTTCTTCTTCTTTTCCTCCGTGCGACTCCAGTACCTAATAACTCAAAAACACACGTAAAGTACATAATTTACAAGAAAAATAGCAAAGAAAGCGTAACTACTAGATAGTAAATACGGTGTATTCTACACCTATCATATACCAGAAATCAAGATATAGTTTTGATCATCTAACATTGACAACAAACTTGAGATAGAAAAACTTGTGGGTTCAATCGAGCATTGCCCTAACAGAAAGCCTAACTAATACTTGTCCAAGTTCTTTGAAGGGAACTCACTAGTCTGATTTATTCGAGGAGGAATGTGGGATTTATCCCTAAAGATCAAGATATACGAATTAATCTCCAGTCAAAAGTTAAGCATGGATGTCAGTGTTGATATAGATAAATTTAGTATGCTAGCCATGTAAACAGATGATAATGAATATGATGATTATTCAACATTTTCATGATCGCCGGTATTGGAGAACATAGTGATAGAAGATCTCCTTCTCCCCAACGAATGGTTTTAAGAAGAAATTGGTTAAATAAAAAAAAAATTACTTGAAAGCTGCTGAAAAGAAATTTTATATAAAAAGATTTTTCCAAAAAAAAAAAAAGAAAAGAATGATAATCATTACTTGAACTTCGAGTACATTAAGTTTCTCTCTTACGAGATCTTCTAACCAACTAGGAATCATTTTTTCCCAGCTAATTATATTGTTACTACTGCTTCGCATCTTTGGCAAGAATTTCAGCCACACTATTTGTGACTCTGGGAACATAAGACACCTCCCACTTATTAAAAAACTTAAGAAGTTCTAACCAATCTCTTATGATGGCATTTTTTGTCCATTTAATGGACCCAACTTTCCCTTTTAAAGCATTAACTACATTTGTGATTTGCATCTCTTTTGCCAGCTTGACTGCCTCCAATGACGCAATTGCTTCATCCTGCTCTTCATCCTACGCTACTAACGGGATACACCTTGCTCTAATAATTATACCATTGCCTGAGATCACAATTAGTCCAGGACCCGTATAAAACGCTTTGTATAAGCTTGTTCTTGTAATTTTTCACCTCTTTTTCACCTCTTTTTTTTTTTTTTTTTTTTTTACGCGTGGCCGGACCCGAGCCCCTACCCAAACCCGGCCCGGTTGGGTGGCCCCCTTTGCGGACCCAACACCCTCTAATCTATTAGAGCAAGCTGCGTCCAGTGCGACTAAACCTAAAGATCAAAGAGTAAAAAAACGACTAAATTTTAGTTTAGTTCGTTGTGTGTGTGATGGTGGCGAGTATATTTAGTCGAGTGGAGTTATAATCTTCGTTTGGTTGTTGAGCGGAGATATAAATTGCGCCCCGTTCAAGAGTTGATAAAGATTACGCCCGGTGTGGGGCGTTGGTAAAGATTGCGCTCGATACGGGGCGTTCGTAAAGTTTACGCCGGGATAAGGAGCAGAGGTATAATCAACGCCCCATGGGGCGTAAGTAAAATCTACGCGATAACAAAGCGTTTGTATAATCAACGCCCCATGGGGCGAACGTAAAGTAACCGCCTCATTCCAAGCATTTGTATAATCAACGCCCCATGGGGCGAATACTTGACAACGCCTCATTCCGAGCGTTTGTATAAATTCCGCCCAGACCACACACTTTGCCGCACGTGTGGTTTTTCACCCACCAAACACTAAACCGAACACTAAGCCTCCACGTGTTTGGTTTAACCCTAATATTCTCCGTCATCGTCTTCTTCTCTTTTCTACCTCTTTCTTTCTACCCATCCACACACAACTTCGCCTCACATTGACGAAAGGGAAGAGGAAAAAAATAATTACCAACACACTTACCTACCTCAAAGATCCAAGGTTACACAAGAGGTATGTTTGTTAATCTTTTTCTTGAATAATTAATTTAGGTTTTAGTTTGTTAAAATTAGGTTATTTTATTTTGGTAATTTGTGGGTTATGGATATTTTTTAATTTGGGGTTTTAATTTGTTTAAATTATGTTTATACACTACTATCTTGCCAAAATTTCAAGGTTTTATTAGTATGCTAAAATTTAGTTATAGAATTGTCAAAAGTTTTAAAATTTTG